>JARQOC010002824.1:0-21452 GCA_033576535.1 Allobates femoralis | reverse complement strand
AGTGGCTGACTGTGCTGTTGCTGGGTAGCAACCCATTCTAAAAAAAAATTTAAAAATATTCTAGACACCCGATGCATTTGCATCGGGCTCACAGCTAGTGTTTAATATGGGAACGCATAGTACGTGCGTATGGCTGCGTTTGGTTACATTTGCGTTCAGATGCATTTTCTAATAGCACCCTCCGAACACAACATGTTCCATTTTCTGTGCGTTCGCGGGGGCTTATTTTATCAGCAAGTGACCGCAAGTGCACAAAGAATGCATGGAGCTCAATGGATCCGCAGTGTCCTCCGCATGACAACGCAGGCAGATCCATTGAAATCTCCACAGAAATCAGAGGCAGCCACCAGGAGATCAGTGGTGGCCGCCACTGATCTCATGGCGGCCGCCTCTGATCTCCAGACCACCGCCGAGACCGACCGCTGATTGGGAGACCAGGCACCATACTATGTGTGCATGCGTAGAATCCCCGCTGCATTGACATCAGTATGACTACGTTTGCACCTGCATGTCAGACGCATGCAGACACAAACGTTAGTGTAAAATCAGCCTTAAGCTCCTTTCACATCAGTGTTTTTCGCTGATTGTGGCAGATGCAGCAGATTTACCTCATTGCCGCCTAACGGCCGCACTTGCAGTACACTTGTGGCAAGCCCCATGCATTGTCTAAGGGGCTTGCGGCAGGTCCGGCATGTGTGGTATAGCCGCGGTTGCGGAATATGCGGTTTTTGTCCGGATCCACCGGATCTGGACAAAAACGCTGATGTGAAAAAGGCCTTACATTGACTGGGCCAGTGCCTGCTGGTTGTGCTGTAAGTGACACGTCCATCATATAGCCGAGGGAAGAAAGTGATAGCAGCAGAGCAGAGGATGAGAAAACTGTCTGCTGAGGGGAAGAAGCTCTATTCCTCAGCACCCAGCTTTCCCATGCTCTCCTATCCTCTATTCCTCAGCTTTCCCATGTTCTGATTTCCATCAGCACCCAGCTTTCCCATGTTCTGATTTCCATCAGCACCCAACCTTCCCATGTTCTGCTATCATGGGAGAGCTGGGTGCTGAGAGAAATCAGAACATGGGAAAGAGCATGGCAAAGTTGGGTGCTGAGGGAAAGAGCATAGAGGAGCATGGGAAAGCTGGATGCTGAGGGAAAGAAGATAGAGGAACATGGGAAAGCTGAGTGCTGAGGGAAAGAGGATAGAGGAGCATGGGAAAGCTGGATGCTGAGTGATAGAAGAGCATGGGAAAGCTGAGTGCTGAGGGATAGAAGAGCATGGGAAAGCTGAGTGCTGAGGGATAGAGGATACAAGAGCATGGGAAAGCTGAGTGCTGGGGAAAAGGTGTATAGCAGAGCAGGGGGTGGAAAAGGTGGGGGTGCTGAGCGAAACAAGCTCTTTCCCATCCCCTGCTGTGCTATACACCTTTTCCTGTGCACCCAGCTTTCCCATTATATCAGAACAAGTGTCAGCGTCATTGTCCTGTACCCTCAGCGTCATTATCCTGTACCCTCAGCGTCATTCTCCTGTACCCTCAGCCTCATTGTCCTGTACCCCTAGCGTCATTGTCCTGTACCCTCAGCGTCATTATCCTGTACCCTCAGCCTCATTCTCCTGTACCCTCAGCCTTATTGTCCTTTACCCCCAGCGTCATTGTCCTGTACCCCTAGCGTCATTGTCCTGTACCCCCAGCGTCATTGTCCTGTACCCCCAGCGTCATTGTCCTGTACCCCAGCGTCATTGTCCTGTACCCCCAGCGTCATTGTCCTGTAACCCCAGCGTCATTGTCCTGTAACCCCAGCGTCATTGTCCTGTAACCCCAGCGTCATTGTCCTGTAGTCCCAGCGTCATTGTCCTGTACCCTCAGCATCATTATCCTGTACCCCCAGCGTCATTGTCCAGTACCCCCAGCATCATTGTCCTGTACCCCCATCGTCATTATTCTGTAACCCCAGCGTCATTGTCCTGTACCCCAGTGTCATTGTCCTGTACCCCCAGCGTTATTATCCTGTACCCTGAGCATCATTATCCTGTACCCCAGTGTCAGTGTCATTATCCTGTACCCCAGCGTCATTATCTTGTACCCTCAGCGTCATTGTCCTGTACCCCCAGCGTCATTGTCCTGTACCCCCAGCGTCATTGTCTTGTAACCCCAGCGTCATTGTCCTGTACCCCAGCGTCAGCGTCATTGTCCTGTACCCCCAGCGTTATTGTCTTGTAACCCCAGCGTCATTGTCCTGTACCCCCAGCGTCATTGTCCTGTACCCCCAGCGTCAGCGTCATTGTCCTGTACCCCCAGCGTTATTGTCTTGTAACCCCAGCGTCATTGTCCTGTACCCCCAGCGTCATTGTCCTGTACCCCCAGCGTCAGCGTCATTGTCCTGTACCCCCAGTGTCAGTGTCATTATCCTGTACCCCCAGCGTCATTGTCCTGTACCCCTAGCGTCATTGTCCTGTACCCCCAGTGTCAGTGTCATTATCCTGTACCCCAGTGTCATTATCCTGTACCCCAGTGTCAGTGTTACTGATTGGCTAGGGGCCAGTATGGGGAGATATTTACTGTATGGGAGCCAGAATTAGGAAGATACATTAGTTTTAGTGACAACTGGGAGACCTAGTTTCTTTAGAGGCCAATTAAGGGACATTATTACTGCTGTAGTATATTTTACTTTTCAATGACGAGAGGGAGCTCCTGTTCCTTTGCACTATGTCACTTTTTTCTTCATCTGTCGTATTGTAGAAATTAGTGGAAAAGTGGTGGACGTGCTCTAGAAGATATTAGGTATAAATGTCTGTGTGTTATTTTCTGTAGAGACGAATCCTGGCTGGAAGACATGATAATGGTCTGCGCTGTATGAAGAAGAAAATGACTTCAGCTACAGACATCACTTGTGATCACTGTATTATCTGTACATGTCCACTATACACTATATACAGAGGTCCTGTGTGTAATGTCACTGGTGATCACTATATAATCTCTACATTTACACTATATACAGTGCTCCTGTGTATAATGTCACTGATGGTAATATTAGTATTGTGGTTTTTATTAGTGACTGAACACTACAACACTGATCACTATGTGGTGGTAAATTAATATGTAGTCTGTTCATGATGTGGTGCTATGTCTCCCTATGTGATGGAAGTAAGTGGTCTGGTTACAGTGTGGCAGTATTTCTCACTTGTATGTGGTAATATTGGTCTTGGTATAGTGGATTGTGGTCGGTAATTTGTTATTTATGATATTAATGATGAGAAGATTCTTTATTTCCAATAGAGATTAAATACTTGGAAGTTTAACCCATCCCTGTCCTGTGACTATTAAATAGTGGCAAATATGCACTTTCAGAGGTTCTCCGAAGAAAACAAGTAATCATCTCTTCTAAGGCAATTGTACACGTGTTCAGTATTTGGTGAGATTTTTACCTTAGAATTTGTAGCCAAAACCAGGAGTGGGTAAAACAAAAAAAGGAAAAATGGTGCCCCTGGTTATATTATACTTTTCCTCCTGGGTTTGGTTACAAAGGCTGAGGTAAAATACTGACCAAACACTCAACATGTCCATGTGGCCTTTGGCTAAGTGATAAGCTTTTCTCCCCCATTAGACTGGAGCTGATGTACAGCTCGACCACTGATCCGCTCATTCCCTCGGTGGCTGTGAGTGCTGTGTTTGGCTTTTTCTGGAAGCCCCAATGATGATGAATGGAGCCGCGGTCACATCATTACCGGCTGCTGCATTTTATAATGAGGATACAAGTGCCACATTCTTCTGACTATGCGGTTTCCACTGGTCGGATTCCACCAATAAATAAGTGATCACCTACCAAACCTGTGGATCACTGATAACTTGTTTCCCCAAAGAAATCCTTTAATGCAAACCACAGCAATTGTACATCACAGTTATGGTGAGCGCACAGTGATGTGCTGGAGACGCTAATATAATGGGTGTAATGGGTAACAGATATATATAGCATATATATATTGCATATAGCTGAAGGGTGGGCCCCTGGAGTCAATATCTCTGGTGGGCCCCAGGCACCCCAGTCCCCAGTCCGACCCTGTTATTGTATATAAATGTCGCTGGTATTCTCTGTATCTTTCCAGTAAACTGAAGATCTATGCTAGACTGAAGTGTCTTACCTGGTTAAAATTTCTGTAATCTCAGACGCATCCCCAGATCTGTACACCCCCTCCAAATCCCACTGTAGGCATTCCCCATCGCATCATATGACCCCCAAATCCCACTGCAGAGGGCCCCAGTATTAACTTCCCCCACTAAAACTGCTATCAGAGGATGGCCCTCAGCAGCATTAAGCCTCCCCCCCCAAATGCCATCCCACTGCACGATCAAGGTCAGGGTCCTCAGAGTGCATATAGTCTAGGTTCATCTGCTGTTGAGACAGTGGGAGGCTGTCAGGATGGAGGAAGGAGTAAGGGAGGCTGTTGGGATGGAGGGACACTGTTAGGATGGAGGGAGGCTGTCAGAATGGAGGAAGGATGAAGAGAGGCTGACAGAATGGAGGGAGGTTGTTGAGATGAAGGGAGGCTGGAGAGAGGCAATCGGGATTGAGGAAGGATGGAGGAGGCATGAAGGGAAGCTGCCGGGATGGAGAGAGACTGACGGGATAGAGGGAGGCTGTCGGGATGAAGGAGGCTGTCGGGATGGAGGGAGGCTGTTGGGATGGAGGAAGGCTGTCGGGATGGAGGGAGTCACATGACAGTCTTCTAGTGAGCTACTAGCTGCAGGGACCTGCCTATGCCTTTGCCCATCCAATCAGAACAGTCAAAAAATGTTGGACTGCAGTTTGAAAATGAGGGTTGTTTGGCACCTCAGGTGCCTGGTATATCTGCTCCACTGAGAGCGCTGCTTCACTTCACTAGTGGGAGTCAATGCTGGAAGCAGAGGATGTCATGTTTCAGGAGTTGTGGGCGTGATACCAGACATGTTCACCAAAAATGGCTGCATGTATGGTACAATATGAGAAATGTGGTGCCCTGCCCATTGTGGATAGTGTGATAATCGTATTTTCCTGCAGCCCCCAGTGTGGAGCTTGTATTTTGTCCTATAGTGGAGCACGGCAGTGCGCCATCAGGGGGCACTATACACAGTCCTGTGGACTCTGTCTGTGTCCAGTTTGGTGGAGTCGGAGGTTTGGCTTACCGACTGCCCACGAGGGCTGTGGAGTTGGGAGTCTGAGTCGTCCATTTTGGTGGAGTTAGACCCTTTTCACATCTGTGCTAGGCTGCTTTTGCATGCATTGCTTTTGCACTGTGTTAGTGCAATGCAAACGCTTACTAATGCAATTCAAATGCATTCGCTAACGCACCTATTATATCCTATGGGCGACTACATGCAAACGCAACCCAAAGCGCAACTGCAAAGTGGGGTTGCATGTCAACGCATGCGTTAGTGTACGTGTCTGGCGACGCTTCTTGTGTGCCTTGTCCCTCTTTCTGCTCTTCTAAATTTGGGTGGTATGCCTCAACTGTGGTGTCAGGCTGAAAGTTACTAACAGCACCCCCCCCCCCCCGGTCCTCACCTAAGGGGGCCCCGGGGCCTGCAGTGGTCTTGTTATGCCACTGCTTGTGAAGATGATGGAGGAAGCTGGTAAGATTGTATCATTATCCACAGTGAAACCACTCTGCCAGGAAAAAGCCATTACTCCAAAAGAAATATGAAAAATCCATATTAATGTTTAAAACTTAACACAGGAACAAAGATTTTAATTTTTGGAGGCATGTCCTGTGGTTTAACAAAACTAAAATTGAACTGTTTGACATACATGACGTGCACTTCACAAAATAGATGGCATCATGAGGACAGAAGATTATGTGGCAATACTGAAGCAACATCTCAAGACATCAGCCAAGAAGTTAAAGCTTTGGAGGAAATGGGTATTGTAAATGGACAATGACCCCATGCATACTGCTAAACCGGTTTCAAGTGACTTAATGATATCAAAGTCAATGTTTTGGAGTGGCCATCAAAAAACCCTGTTCTCAAACCTATTGAAAATTTATGGGCAATGCTGAAAAGGCAGGTGCGAGCAAGGTGATCTAAAAACATGGTTCAGTTGCACCAGTTCTGTAAGGAGAAATGGGCCCAAATTCCTACCAACTATTAGAAGAAGCTTGTGGAAGGACATCCAAAAGATTTGACTCAAGTCATACAGTTTAAGGACAGTGGTACTAAATACTAATAAAATGTATGTAACTTGTGATTTTGCAGAAAGTAATAAAATGCCTTAAAACATTATCTCTCTCTGTCTTGTTATTCTGGAAATTGGTAAATAATTATGGTAATCCTAGTTGACCTAAAAACATGAAATGTTTATTCTAATTTGATCTCAGATAATGAGTAAATAATGCATATGTGTCTTTTTATGTAGTGTACGTAAACGTCTGGTTTCATCTGTACTTCCATCTCATTTGAAAAACTTAAAGGGGTGGCTTGACACCTAAAATATATTTTCTATCTATTATGAAAAATGGGACACTTGCACACTGGGTGCCTGCAATTTAAGACACATTCATGGACCAATTACACAGATCACGTGCAGCGTAATCTAGAAATAGATATTTCCTTTCCCTCACAAAGAAAAAAATTTTTTTCTTTAAAAAAGTTTTTTTTTTTTTAATTTTTTTACATCTGCACTACTAATGCACTTATTGTTTGAAGCACTAATGATGCACTTTATAATAATAAAAAAACACAATAAATATTGGTTTAAAAAACTTTTTCTTCTTCTTTTGCCTTATTGATGAAATTATGAACTAATACCAATGGCTAAGGTGTAAATAATATGTAGGGAATCCTTGGTTTTTCTTGGGTAGGTGGTGCGAAGGGAGAGGCATCCCCCAGAGCACCGTACTGACAGGGGAGTGCCATAACCCAGAAATGAGATGCGCTCTAAACTGGGAACCTGATGCATTGAACAAGAATGAGTCATGGTGTAATTACATATATGTATGATGATCGATATAACAAAATAATTTTATGGTGTAATTACATATATATATGATGATTAATATAATAAAATAATTTGAGTATGGATCACTTAATTCCATACTTCTCCTGCATAGGAGATTATGCGGCAAAAGATTGAAAGAAACAAAAACAATGTGTAAATGTATGTATATATAAAAAGAATATATCATAAATGCACTGTCACTTTAAAAAGAAATTATACTTCTAAAGATACTAAATTCACTCAATAACTTTATTCACAAGATACACTTTGTAAATAGCACATATATTAAGTAGATTTATCATCTTTTTAATGTAATTTGAGCAATTCCTAAATAGGCATATAGATAAAGGAAGGGAAGATTAGAAGCGCGCACAGCCAGACGCTGGATGTCATGGCGCATGCGCGGGATTACTAAGATGGCGCTGGAAGCGCTTCCGCTGACGTGGTGTAACTAGGGAAGCGCATGCGCAGAGATATGTAAACAACGCCGTCATGGCGGCGCGCGGCCGGGGAGAGGCCGCACATGGCGTGTAACACGCTGTGTTACTATATTCATGATAATTATAATTAATCAAGCAGGCACCTGAGTTGCAATTGACCCATTTTATGAGTATAACTGTAAGTAAAGAGATCTATACTGATTTAATGTGATCAGCAGATATGTGTATATATACAATAACTACTATGTAATATTTAACACTAATGGAAGTTATTTATGCACTGTAAAATATTTGTAAAACAACTAATTAGATAATAAGGTTTGACATTGGAGGATGTATAAAATCCCCAGCATTTGCCCTAAGTGATTGCTGGAAGAAGGTCTGAGGACCGAAACGTCGCTACCTTTGCCTGAAGGCCATTAAAAGCGAGTTAACAACTATAATCTGGAGTGCTGCAGCCTTTATTTACAACTATATCTATTGTGATGCAGCAGCTCGCTGCATTACAACTATCTATGCTGGTACTTGTAGTTCAGCATGTTTTCAGTGATGCATTATCCTGGGACTTGAGGTTCCACAAGTTTAGGAAGCAGGCAACCTTGGTGTTATCGCTGCGAAATTCCCTATTTACACGCTGCAATAAGGAGGCAATTTGGCAGCAACCAGCCCAGCGAGAAATATCGCCGCCTAAATTGTCTCCTGTGGTTGCGGTGTGTAAAGGTACCCTTAGAGCAGGGGTCTCAAACTCGGCTGAGTTGGTGGGCCGCATGTAGAAAAAAATTGATACCGGGGGGCCGCATTGCTTGTAGGACTAAGGGTACTGTTACACGTCGCAACATTGCATGCAATTTCACTGGCAATTTGCTGGTTGCAGTGAAATCATGGACACATTGTTACATTTGTACACAGCAAGAAAATGGAACAATGTGTCCATGATTTCACTGCAACCAGCAAATTGCAAGTGAAATTGCATGCAATGTTGCGACGTGTAATGGTACCCTAAAGGTGGGGTCACACTTGGCGATTCTGGCCGGCGATGTCGGAAGCGATGTGCAGGTGCACGCTCGCTTCCAACATTGCAGGCCAGCTGTCACACGGCACGACGTTGCCGGTGACGCGGCGGCAATGTGGGCGGAGCCATCGCTCGCTGGGCTGTGCTCAGCCCAGCGAACGATCCTCAACAACACTGCGATATAGGCTGGATCGCGCCGCCAACAGTGTCAGACGGCGCGATCCAGCCTAATCGCTCGTCACAGGTTGACAGGTTTATGAACATGTTCATAAACCTGTCAACCTGCGACCAGCGATAATTTGCAGTTGCGTCGCGCTGTCAGACAGCGCGACGCACTTGTGATATCGCCCGCTTTGACAGAGAAGCGCAGGTGCGTGTATGCGGCCGCTTTCAGCAGACGCTGTCCCTGGTTACCCGATGTGTATCGTGGTAACCAGTTCATACAGCAGCCTGCATAGTGTGCGCTTATCCAGAGCGCACAGGGAAATGCTGCTTGCATACACGCACCTGCGCTTCTCTGTCAAAGCCTAAGAGCACAGGTGTGTGGACAAGCCCATATATACACACCAGCACATTCACACACACACATACATCCTCAGACATATTCACACAAACACATACATACTCACACATTGACACACTTACATATTTGGAGTTCCTGCCGCCCTAGGCACTTTCAGCGGTCACGTTTCCCTTCCCCCCCAGGCTTCTATCTTCGGCTGTAACAGCGCCTTACCTGACTCCACTCTTTTCATCCCGGCAGCTTCTTCCTCTGTGGCTCCCAGTCTTCCACTTGCCGGCAGCAGCTAGCACCCGGCGGCCGGCGGCCGCCTGCACCCAGCACCAGCCGCCGGCGATGTGCCGCTTAGGCGGCGCGGGAATACACTCACACATATACATACACTCACATACAAATATACACGCACACACACACATATACACATACACACAAATACTCACACATATACACTCACTCATATATACACACAAACACACACACACTCACATATACACACACTCACATATACACACACTCACATATACACACACTCACTCACATATACACACACACTCACTTACATATACACACACACACTCACACACGCACACACTCACATACACACGCACACACTCACATACACACGCACACACTCACATACACACGCACACTCACATACACACGCACACACTCACATACACACGCACACACTCACATACACACGCACACACTCACATACACACACACTCACATACACACACACTCACATACACACACACTCACATACACACACACTCACATACACACACACACATACACTCACATACACACACATACACACACACACACACTCACATACACACCACACTCACATACACACACACTCACATACACACACACACACACTCACATACACACACACACACTCACATACCACACACACACACACACTCACATACACACACACTCACATACACACACACACACTCACATACACATACACACACACACACTCACACATCACAAAACACACACTACACACACTCCATACACACACACACTCACATAACACACACTCACATACACACACACACTCACATACACACACACCTCACATACCACACACTCACTCACACACCACATACACCACACATCACTACACACACACACTCACATCACACACACACCACACCTCACCCCATACACACCACACTCACCACCACACACAACCACACTCACATACACACACACACACTCACATACACAACACACAACACACACACTCACATACACTCACATACACACACACACACACTCACATACACACACACTCACATACACACACACACACTCACATACACACACACTCACATACACGCACACACACATCACATACACACACACACTCACATACACACACACATCACATACACACACACACTCACATACACACACACTCACATACACACACACACACTCACATACACACACACTCACATACACACACACACACTCACATACACACACACTCACATACACACACCACCTCACATACACACACAAATACACACACACACTCACATACACACACACACACTCACATACACACACACACACACACTCACATACACACACACACACACATACACACACACACACTCACATACACACACACACACACACACACTCACATACACACACACACACTCACACACACTCACATACACACACACACTCACATACACACACACACACACACACACTCACATACACACACACACTCACATACACACACACACTCACATACACACACACACTCACACTCACATATACACACACAAATACACTCACACACTCACATATACACACACTCACTCACATATACACACACTCACTCACATATACACACACACTCACTCACATATACACACACACAAATACACACATACTCACTCACATATATACACACACACACACACACACACTCACATATACACACACTCACATATACACACACAAATACACATATACACACATACACACTCACATATACACACACACACTCACATATACACACACACACTCACATATACACACACTCACATATACACACACTCACACACATATGCACACAAATACACTCACTCATACACACCTGGCTGGCTGAACTTAATCCGGGAGTAGCATGACCCTGGCAGCCCCGAGGTGGCAGGGGAGTGGGTTTTTGGGGTGGGGGTCTGCTTGCTGGCCGGGAGAGGAGCCGAGGGGGGGGGGGCCGCGATGTGCCGACAGTTCTGGCTGGGTCGGGAGCAGTGTTGAGGGGGCGTTTGCAGTGAGCTCTGCTCTAGCCGGGTGAGGAGCGGGAAGGGGGGGGGCGATGTTCTGTCAGAGCTCCAGCTGAGTGAGGAGCAGTGGGGGGGGGCGTTTGCGCTGTCAGGTCTGGCTGGGTGAGCAGGGCAGCAGCTGCGGCTGCAAACTGAGAGCCCGGCCAGCCTATTTCATTAATGCCTTCGCGCCTGTACACTCATGAAAGCAGGCGGCCGGTGGACCAATCAGAAGCCTCCTGTGACGTCACAGGAGGCTTCTGATTTGTCCACCGGCCGCCTGCTTGGACCGGAAGTCACTGTAATAAAGCGGTATCGCGGCGGCTCAATGTATAATGGCCCGGGGCATGCTTTTTTCTTTCATGGTGCCCCGGGCCGCACTGGGGAGCGTGGCGGGCCGCATGCGGCCCGGGGGCCGCGAGTTTGAGACCCCTGCCTTAGAGTATACATCGAATTTTATTGAAGAAACCTCTGAATGATAACAGTATAATCTTCAGAATTAAAAAAAACCTCTAAATGCACTGTTCCAAATTATTAGGCACAGGAGAGTTTCTAAACATTTGATACATTTGAAATAAAATGAAAATACTAATTTGTTGAATTTTCAGCATTAGGAGGTCACATTTACTGAAATAAAAAGCTATTTAACTCCAAAACATCCTAACAGGCCAAGTTACATGGTAACTTAGGAACCCTTCTTTGATCTCACCTTCATTCTTGCATCCTTTGAACAGTTTGTGGAGAGTTTATGCTTGTATTTCTTTGCATGATGTCAGAATAGCCTCCCAGAGCTGCTGTTTTGATGTTAACTGCCTCACACCCGCATAGATCTTTTGCTTGATTATACTCCCAAGGTTCTCTATAGGGTTAAGGTCAGGGGAAGATGGTGACCACACCATGAGTTTAACTCCTTTTATGCCCATATGACAATGACACAGTGGTATTCTTTTCAGCATGAGATGGTGCATTGTCATGCATGAAGATGATTTTGCTCCTGAAGGCACGATTCTGCTTTTTGTACCATGGAAGAAAGCTCTCAGTTGGAAACTCTATATACGTTGCAGAGGTCATTTTCACACCTTCAGAAACCTTAACGGGGCCTACCAGCTGTTTCCCAAAGATTTCGGACCAAATCATGACTCCTCCTCCTCTTTGCCGACGTCGCAGCCTTATTGGGACATGGTGGCCATCCACCAACCATCCACTACTCCATCCATCTGGACCATCCAGGGTTGCTCGGCCCCCATCAGTAAACAGGACTGTTTGAAAATTAGTCTTCATGTATGTGTGATGTCTGTGCCTACTGCAATCATTTCTGCTTATAACCACTGTTTAGTAGAGGCCGAATAGTAGTTTTATGCAAGCCTTTGAAGGATCCTACACATTGAGGTTCGAGGGACTCCAGAGGCACCAGCAGCTTCAAATATCTGTTTGCTGTAAGGCCTTTTTAGCAGCTGCTCTCTTAATCCGATGAACTTGCCTGGCAGAAACCTTCCTTATTCTGCCTTTATCCGCACGAACACATCTGTGCTCAGAATCAGCCACAAATCTCTTCACAGTACGATGATCACGCTTTAGTTTTCGTGCAATATCTAATGTTTTCATCCTTTGTCCAAGGCATTGCACTATTTGTTGATTTTCGGCAGCAGACAGATCCTTTTTCTTTCCCATGTTACTTGAAAACTATGGCCTGCTTAATATTGTGGAACATCCAGTTTTCCTTTTATTGGGCTCACGTGGCAAACTAATTATCACAGGTATCTGAGCTTGATTTCAGTGATCCAAAGATCTCTGAGACACAATACCATCAATGGGTTTCATTGAAGAAAAAAAAAACCCTTATGACACTTAAAACCAATTTGCATAATAATTTGGAACACGGTGTATTCATTCCACTTTATAATTTTTGTAATTATCTTATTATACAATTCCCTATACTTCTCCCCTATCTCTATAATTTCTAAAAGTTTTTTTTACTGCACTTATAGAGACATAGAATCATAGAAAGGTAGAGTAGGAAGGGATTTCCTGGGTCAACTGGACCAACCCCCACTTAAAGAGGACCTGCCACCAAACCAGGCATGGTGATCTAATTACAGCCCTGGATGCGGCATGTCTGCAGCATGCAGACAAGGGGTCCCCCAGCACTTGAGCAGCCCTGTACCCCGAGATAATACAGTTAGAAAACTTACATGCTACAGCCACTAAGGAGGTGGCTAGGGGCTGCAGCCAAGGGCAGATTCACACCCCCTGCATGTGTAATCTGCCCACCGCTGCCAATCATTCTCTCCCTGTCTGCAGCATTTAAACAGAGTTTTTTTTTTTTTTTTTTTTTTTCGTTTAGCCCCGCCCCTCAGGGAGAGGGGCTAACAGACTCTAGGAGAGAAAAAAAAACTCTGTTTAAATGCTGCAGACAGGGAGAGAATGATTGGCAGCGGTGGGCAGATTACACATGCAGGGGGTGTGAATCTGCCCTTGGCTGCAGCCCCTAGCCACCTCCTTAGTGGCTGTAGCATGTAAGTTTTCTAAGTGTATTATCTCGGGGTACAGGGCTGCTCAAGTGCTGGGGGACCCCTTGTCTGGATGCTGCAGACATGCTGCATTCAGTGCTGTAATTAGATCACCATGCCTGGTTTGGTGACAGGTCCTCTTTAAAGCAGGATTCATTACATCATCCTAGACAGCTCCTGTTTGAAGACTTCCATTAATCAGGAACTCACCATCTCCACCTCTTGTGCCTGTTCCACTCATTGATCATCCTCACTGTGAAAAAGTTTTTTTCTAATATCTAATATGTGTCCCCTTCATCCCATTGCTTTAATATTTCCTTGTGCAAATGAGAATAAAGCTGATCCCTCTACAGTATGACAGCCCTTGAGATATTTGTATACAGCTATTAGGTCTCCTCTCAGTCTTCTTTTTGGCAAGCTAAACATTCCCAAATCCTATAACCTCATAGGACATGGTTTGCAGATTAATCAGCATTCTGGTCACTCTTCTATGAACTTGCTCCATTTTATTAATGTCTTTTTAAAATACTGTGCCCTCAACTGGACACAGTGTTCCAGATGAGGTTTGACCAAAGAAGAGTAGACGGCATTAATTACATCACATGACCTAGACTGTATGTTTCTGTTAATACATCCCAGAATTATTTTTGTTTTCTAGCTGCTGCATTACACTGCTGACTCATGTTAAGTCTGTGTCCATTAGTACACCCAAATCTTTTTCACACTTGCTGTTGCTGTCTCAAATGTAACAAGAGGCTCGCACGTCCATTGCCCCTCATGGAACAGGACATCACTAGGAGGCAGCATTGCAGTTACTTACTAGTTCCTTGCATCGACAAACTCTGAGGATGTTATGGATAATGGTTGATGGTTGGATGCTTTCACCATATTTAGGGAAGTGTTGGCATGATGCTTCTCTCTACATTGCTTCTGTGAAAGATGTCAGATGGGGGTGGTGCAAGATGCAGTGAGTGACACCAGCGCTGTCCCTCAGCTTCTAGCACAGTACTGAAATAAAATCTAATCAGCGCTGGTGTCACCTACTGATTCTAACACTGACTTGAAACAAAGCAGCATCAGGGGGTGCCACTGTAGTCCTTCACTAGTTCTAACACCATCCCTTTTAACGCTTTATTTTAGGGTGGTACTAGAAGCCATGCATGACACCATCACTGATGATGCTTCATCTGCGGGCGGCGCTAGACACTGTGGTGTGATGCTCATGTCACTCACTGCATCTTGCACCACTTCCAGTTCATGTCTTTCACAGGAGCATCTGAGAGAGAAGTATCATGCTGGCACTCCACTAAACATGGCCACAGCATAAGTAACTGCATCGCTGCCCCCTAGTAACATCATTTGGTGAATAACTGCAGCTCCAGCTTCCTGGTATGTCATGTTGGAGATTCCTCTCACACCAAATGTCACACGAAGTACAATAAAAAAAAACCCTTTTAGAAATTAGATAGTTGGGTATAGATAGATCTCTTGAGTCTAATGGTGGGTTACACGTAGCGATATCGTCCCGATATCGCTATACAACGGTGCGGGAGCGCGCATTTTTAGTGCGCTTTTCCCGATATCGCATTGGCGGTTTACACGTTGCGATATCGGGAAACAACGTCCCTACGATGTGTACGCCCACCAACCCAGTAACGACCATTTAACATGGGAGTTAATGGTTAGCGTCGGCGTACACATCGGAGTTGGATGTTTACACGCAACGATCCGGCTCCAACAGGCATCCGATATCGGGCGGTTGAATAGCACGCTCATTCGACCCCCGATATCGGATTACCATCGTTCCTGCATCGTATTGTACCTTCAAACAGTACGATGCAGGAACGATATCGGGTCCAACTCACGAACCACGTGACTTTTTGTCGGAGTTGGACGCCGATATCGCGGCGTGTAAACCCACCATAAATATCCCTCTTTCTCCTTACATGTGCTCCACGTGGAGGAAGGTGTGGTCTGGTTGTCAGTTGGAGGAGCTGAGGATGCCAGTGCGGACGCTGAAACTCCCAGACTCATATGTATCAGCCCAGACATAATCTGCTGCACACTGCATGGATTTTGAAATGAGAGCCAACAGCATTCCCAGTGCTGAGATTAATCAATGCAAGCAGGTACTCTATAAGCCCTCTACTTACATCGCGTAAACACACTGGTTTATTGACTAATACCAACAGGTAGTGTCTTCGCACAGGCTGGTTTATTAGAAAAATGCACAGATTTGGAAGTCTTGGCATTTTAGCTATGCAGCTGAGCTATCTGTGGTACACTCCTGGGTCTGACTAAGCTTGCATGAGGTCATTAGACTGATGTCTCTTACTATTTCAGATGTCTGTTTGTCTGTTTCCATTTCTTCTCTTACATGTGCCATGGAGGAGAGCTGGCAGCATCCTGGCGCTGAGGTTCACCGCCGCATGCAGGTACATTATGCGCGCTCTGCTTGCATTGTGCCAGTGCTCTGGTTCACTGACTAATACCGACAGGTAATGTCATTGTGCAGGCCATTTTTTTTTTTTTTAAACCATTAGATGTTTATTATTTTAAAAGGTTACATAACAAATTTTAACATACATGGATCGCCTCAACCTAAGGCGAAATCAAACATTGCAACATTAAACTGGGGAAAGACAGAGGAAAGGGGGGGAGGTAAGTAAGAAGGGAGCCAGATGCCATACTCGTATTAGGGAATGACAAGCCATATACATTAGACTGTCTGGGAACAACTATGTCACTGCACAAGATAACCTGGGATATCAGAGGCGAATGTGGAAGAGGTCCAGGGGTCCCACCATGTAAGGACTTTATTCTTTCTAGATAAGGAGGTAGCAGTGAGGCTCTCATAGCAAAAATGAAGGTTCAATTTATTGATCAATTCTGCCCTAGAAGGAGCAGTAGGAGCCCTCCAGTGGGCCGCTATGCAGATTCTGGCAGCAATTAGTATATTCGAGATAATAGGTAAGATAGGAGAGGGCAGGTCCACCAGAGAAATGCCTAGTAAAGCCAATGGGCTTGTTAGAGTAAAAGGTATATGAGTAACCTCAGTTATAATTGCTTCAACTTGATGCCAAAAAGCATTAATACTAGGGCACTCCCACCAAATATGTGCTAGGGTTCCAGTGGAGCCGCAACCCTTCCAGCAGGATGAGGAGGTCGCCAGACCCCACCTGGCCAGTTTCACTGGTGTCATATACCATTGTAGAAGTATTTTCCTAGCCTGCTCCATGTGGCCCAGACATGAGGAGAATCTCAACGGATGGGATAGAGCAAAGGCCCAATCGTCTCCCGAGGCCTCAAAGGAAAGAACAGCCTCCCAAGAGTCCATACATGGGAGCTTAGACTGTACCCCATGGAGCACCAAGGAATTATATAGGACCGACACCCCATGTGAGATAAAAGTGTTGGGTTTAAAATATCTTTGGCCCGGGGAATCTACTATAGCCGGGGGATCTGTAAATATATGCATGTTACGTAGGAGACTATGAAATTGAATATATGTAAAATAAGCTGAATTTGGAAGGGAATAACGGGTCTGTAGAGTTGAAAAAGGGAGGAACCCAGCTGGAGCAAAAAGATCCACAATATGTCTTATACCCGCCTGCCTCCAAGGAAGGACAGACACCCCATCAATAACTTCTTTCAAGGCGTCCAATGAGATGTAGCGCAGTATATGTGGGAAAACCCCCGGGCAAATAGACGCCCAGAGTCCAATAGCAGCGGACATAGTGAGCAGCATTCCTTTGGATGAATCAACACATATGAGGGAGGCCTCCAATAAACGTCGGAGGGATCCACCTGGGGCAAAGTGGGATTCAATCCGTAACCACGGGATACTAGATACCCCCTCCCACCATAATTTAAGGGGCTCGAGCATAGCTGCTCTATAGTAAGCTACCAGCATAGGAACACCCAAACCTCCCCTTGAGTAAGGAAGTGTCATCCACTTCCTTTTGATTCTATGTGGCTTGTTATTCCAAATAAAGGCGTCTATGATGGATTGAAATATAGATAGACGTCTCGAGGGGATGTGAAGGGGTAAGCATCGGAATAGGTAAATTAGTTTCGGTAGTAACATCATCTTAACCACCTGTATGCGTGCCATCCAGGAGAGAGCTGCCTCAGAAAATTTCCCAGTGTCCGCCCGAAGATCCGCAGCAAGCGCCTCGCAATTTGCCCGAACCAAGTCAGCCAGGCGCGTCAGTTTAATCCCTAAATAAGAGAACCCTACGGGAGACCAAATATACTGATAGGTGGATTGAATGTTAAGTTGAAGAGAGAGGGGAAGAAACAGAGGGAAAAGGGTTGATTTAGTTATATTAAGTTTATAGTATGAAACCGCAGAAAAGTCTCGTAGGAGGTCCGAGATCGCACTCAGAGAGTGTTGAGGGTCAGAGCAGGTGAAGACCACGTCATCTGCGTACAGGCTAATCTTGTATTCAGATGGACCGACCCGAATTCCCCTAATATCTGGGGACTGACGAGCAATGGCAGCAAGAGGCTCCATGATCAATGCAAAAATTAATGGCGAGAGGGGGCAACCTTGTCGCGTACCGTTAGAAATGAAGAAGGTTCGGGACTGGAATCCGGAGGCCCGAACAGAGGCCTTCGGATTAGAATACAAGGCCATAATTGCGCGAGCAACAGTCCCCTTAAAACCAAATTTACTTAAGGTCTTCTCCAAGTACCCCCAGTGCACCCGATCAAACGCCTTTTCGGCATCAAGAGAAAGGAATGCACTGGGGAGGTGCCCCCTCTCCACCACCTCCAGCAGATCTATTAAACGTCTTGTGCCATCCCTCGTCTGCCTACCCATGACGAAGCCGACCTGATCGGGGTGTATGAGGGAGGGCAAAACCAATAGAAGACGATTGGCCCATAACTTAGCATAGATTTTCACATCCACATTAAGAAGTGCAATTGGACGAAAGTTCGAGGGGGTGGTCGGAGGTTTGCCGGGCTTGGGGAGGGTAGCTATTGAAGCCTCCAGACCCTCCGGCTTGATACAGCCAGAGTGAGCCCAGTGAGTAAAGAGGCGTAAAAGGTATGGGCCAAGGGTAGGAAAAAACTGGGCATAATAGGGGAAGGAAAACCCATCCGGACCAGGAGCAGAGGATTTTTTAGAGTCTTTTATAATTTGGGCAAGTTCAGAAAGCTGTATTGGGGAATTTAAGGAGGAGAGTTGTTCAGGGGTAATGTTAGGAAGAGCTGCCCTCTCCAGAAAGGCAGAAATATCGTCTACGGAAGGCTGGGGCACCGAAGGATCTTCCCGTAAATTATAAAGATCAGAATAATATGCAGCAAATTCATTGGCAATTTGGATGGGATTATAGGTCCTTGATGAGTCTGATTTAGCGAGGTAGGGAATTCTGGTCTGTGTCTCCCTTCTCTTGACGCGCCTGGCCAACAGGGCTCCCGCTCTGTCCCCCATAGCGTAGTAATTAGCCCTGGATTTCCGAAGAGCATTGGCTGTGGAGCGGAGCAACAACTGTCGAACCCTCAGGCGGGCCCTAGCAAGGTCCGAGAGCAAGGCAGCAGAGGGGGTTTGCTTATGCTGAGATTCCAAACGTGCTACCTCAGATAAGGCATCCTGTAGGGTCTTAGTGTATTTACGTTTCTGGATGGCAGCAATTTTAAGTAGATGACCACGTATGACTGCTTTATGTGCGAACCACAGCACATCTGGCTGGGTTTCTGGTAGATCATTGTTACAGAAATACTCTTTAAGATGGGAGTCTAAAAGGGAAACATTAGACTGGTCAGTCAGTAAGTGGGTGTTTAGCCGCCACCGTGAAGGGGGGGAAATAGCCAATGGGTCTTCAATGGACACCGTTACTGGAGCATGGTCTGACCAGGAAATGTTACCTATTGACGCCGCAGTACAGTGAGGCAGAGCCACATCATCAACCAGGATATAATCAATCCTGCTGTACGATGCGTGTCTAGCTGACATATATGTGTAGTCCCTCTCACCGCAGTGCAGATATCGCCATACATCATGCAGACCATGGAGACGGACAAGGGGACCAGCTTCACCTCTGGAGCTTGAGGGAACCGAACAGTCCAACTCCCTTGAAATAGGTAAATTAAAGTCACCTGCTATAACCTTGTGTCCGTGATGAACATCCCCAAGGATCTGCAGGATGGTTTTTAAAAATTTTTGTTGGCCAGTGTTGGGTCCATATACCGAAGCTATTGTAAAGGGGGCATTGTTGATAGTACATAAAATTATCAAATATCTGCCAAAAGGGTCCGAGATTGTTTGAGCCAGCTGAAAAACCACATCTCTGCTAATGAATATCGCTACTCCAGCTTTTTTTGTGTCTCCTCCTGCAAAAAAGCGGTGGGGGTACATGTCAGATTTCATTCTGAAGTTGTCCTGCTCCACCAAATGGGTTTCCTGTAGACAGATAATCTGATGGCGCAATCTACAGAGTTGGCGCCAGATCATCGCTCTCTTACATGGAGAGTTTAACCCATTAACATTTTGGGAAAATACCGTGACACTCATGGTGGCTCATATACAGAAATATATAACATCAATATGGAATAATCATTCATATACATCTTTGAGTTAAGGCAAGTGACAATCTGAAGTGACTGAAGGGGAAATAAAGGGAAAGGCAGGGAGGGAACAGACAGACAAGACCAACAAACAAGAAACATAAAAACAGTGTCCATTCAGACAAAATCTGAATGTAAGTGACAGAAAAATGTCACCAGGGGGCCAAACTGACGAGTCAGCAAAAACGTGGAATTATATCCACAAAAATAGGAAAAATAACAAAAAGAAAAAAGGAAAACGTCCTAATCCAAAGGAAGAAAGGGTCCGACCAGGATCGGTTGTGGAAGAGTTCCTCAAGCGACCTCCCATTCAGGATCAACATGGTGACTTGCAGCAGAGTTACCATTCGTCTCATTCCGTCTAGAGTCTCCCGAAGCAGGGGATCCCGGGGTGATGAAGCCCCACCGAACTAGATTTTTGGCAGCTTGATGTGGGGTAAGGCAGGTTGTGAAAGTGCCGTCTTTCTTTATCAGAAGCCTCGTAGGGTAATATCCCCATCGGTATGGGATCTCTTTATCCCTCAGTATGGCAGTCTGCTGGGCAAAGGCACGACGCAACGCCAGTGTGCCTGGGGAGAGGTCCGGAAAAACCCTAACAGAAGCAAATCTCTCCGGCAATTCAGGACCACTTCGAAGAGCACCTAGAAATTCCTCTTTCACCTCAAAAAAATGGACACGGGCAAGAACATCCCTGGGTATAGAGGCTGCCAGGTTGGGAGGCTTACGTAGGCGGTGTATTCTGTCTATTATCAACAGTTTTTTGTCTGTATGGGGGAGGACAGCCTTTAGGAATTCCTGCAGGAAGGCTCTGAGGTCTGAGGCCGAGACTGATTCATCCACCCCCCTCAGCTTGACATTATTCCTCCTGGATCTGTCTTCCAGATCCAGGGTTTTTGACTGTGTCTGTAGGGCACGCTTATCCAGGGCCTCATGGGCGTCCCAGAGGTTGTTATGAGAAGCCACCAGTTCTGAAATCTTTTTTTCAAGGTGGTCTGTGCGCCCCCCCAGATCTTCCACCTCCGTCCTCAGAGAAGCTACCATGCTGCGCATATCTTCCTGTAATGAGGAGCGCAGTTCCCCCAGTAATGATTTGAGTAGGGAGGTAGTGAGAGGAGGCTCTGCAGCTGCAT
>JARQOC010002823.1:0-21464 GCA_033576535.1 Allobates femoralis | reverse complement strand
AAAGAAAAATTTACATGGTCAACATCACCCAGTCGATGCGTTAACTCATGAGTAAGGCTGCTTGGTGCAATCGAAACGCTTTGACTGGGTCATGTCAACTATGTAAATTGTTCTTTTTTATGCACTTTATTTTCTTTTGAAAAAGAAGAAGGAAAATCCAGTCCTGTCGGGCCAGACTCCATTTTTTTCCATTATCCTTGATGTGAGGCAAAGGCAAGGTTGGTGTCTTAGCCCCAGGTGGATGAGCAAAGAGCAACTGGATGAGCTGGAATCAAGTCTCTATAGTGGGGAGAAGAGGAATGTGTCATTACATAAATAGTTAAAGTGTAACTGCCGTTTAAATTCTTATTTAATAATAATATAGAACAAAAAATTTTAATAAACTTTCAAATATACTTTATAAGTGAAATCTTAAAGAAAACCATTCATATACCTTTCACAAGATGTCCCCACTAGGCTGTGTCTGAAGCAGACATAGGTTCATACTCATGAGATCGGTCTTTACTTCTTACACAGACTGAATACGGTGTAATAACCATATAAGGGACATGCGAGGCCTACACAGCTCCACACTCCTGACTACAGCTGATGAGGTGACAGTGTATCAGATTGCCTCAGGCTATAGCACAGTCCTAAACAACGTCAGAATGTCAGGATCAGTGCAAACTTCTCTGCCCTTTCCTTGGCACAAGCGTCTCTGATCTGTCATCTGGCTCCTTCTCTGCTGGCTCTCCACACAGCTCAGCTGCAGCCTTCCCACACAGCTCAGGATCTCTCTTCCCCTTTCCCTGCTGTCACATTGTACTGCTCTCTATCAGCTGCTAGCCACGCCCACACAGCTTTAAAATGCAGTTTTTAAAAGCGCACAAAAAAGTTGAGAAAATAAGTCACATGGCACAAAAAAAGCATTATCTTAGCTTCTATGTGACCCATCATTACAGTACAGTATTATGTTTGTTTTTTCAATGAAAGGACATTTACACTTTAAAGAGATGTTTTTAGCTCACCTTTTGGTAGACATTCAGTGAAGCTTGTAGTCTGTGCACAGAGCTGCCCTGGGTCGGGACAGGAAATGGAATGCAAAGAAGAAATCGCCAGCGTCCAGGAAAGGCAGTAGGTAAATATTAAAACTTCATCTTTATTTTACAAAGAATTCATAAAAATAGTAGTACATGTGGCATGTTATACCAGCTGAATAGAGTGTTATGTCCCACAATAGTACATATGGCACGTTGTGCCAGCTGAATATAAAGAGTGTTATGGCCCACAACTTTGAAATAAAACAGTGTTATGGTGCCATTGTATTGTTTTCACTGTTGCTTTGCAATAAGTTTGCCTTTTTTAGAATGTTGTTTCCTCTCTCTTCCTGTAGCTGCTGTGATGTCAGTAACCCCTCCCTTCTTTCCCATTTTATGTGGTCAGCCATCTTATTACCAACATCTCTTTGTAGCTCTGATAGAATCATCTCTTTTACATACTGTACCATGCATAATTTCAAGAATTCAGTTGAAAATAAACTCACTTCTTCTGGAGACTACATACGCCTCTGCAGTTGAGTTAAAGCTATATTAGCACTACTACATATGAGTATCAGTCTATATAAGCATCAAGAGAAATAATAGCTCAAGCACCCAACACAGGCAATGCAGTTATGAAGACAGAATAGAGAGCCTAAGAGATCCAAGATGGCTGCCGCGTAGAGAGGTCGCATCTCACTGCGCTCTCGTTTTCCAACTACAATCTGGCGCCATCCTGCTTTGGAGAGCACCCACAGCCATCATCCCTGGGTCCATCCTTTACTTGAGATCCTGCAGTCTTGTGGAAACCTACTTTGGACCGGGAAGTCGCCAGATAAGCGCCTCGTGGTGTGCTTGGCGAGGCCTCCCCCCCTCACTGCTCCTTACCCTGCTACTGAGGAACCCTGCTGCCGAGGAGAGCCTACCGGGTGACCTCCGAGCGTCACATTGCCGTGGACCGGAGAGAAGACGCAGACCTTACCACCGCGTTGCTGCTGTGATCCGGGACATAGGCGCGGACGGCCTCCGAGCTTAGTGAGGAAGGAAGAGGCGGCCGTGAGGACACGTGTGCGCCGGACCTGCCGCCTGTGGGTGAGGAGATCATATGGATCTCAGCATCCAAGCGTTCCAGCCTCAGAGAGTGCTCAATCTGTTCTAAAAACATCGCCAGCTGCAATACACAGCACCGGGGACCCGGAGAACCTGGACACAAAAATCTGCTGAACCCCTGCAGGCTCCCTCGAGGTGGGTTTCAACTGCACCCCCCCCTCCGTTCTGGACTTATCACAGCTCCATCCCGCTCCCCTGCAACAAACACTGCCCGCCGAATACCTGCTAGCTGAAATCGGTAAGCGCACACAGGATCTGCTGGGTCTGCGGTGGTGAGGAGATGCAGTCAGAATAACGGAGAGCGGCAATAGAGGGAGCGTGCGGCCTGCAGAGAACTGCTTTCACTTTTGGTCCCACTGCCGTTGAGGAGAAGCGCGGGAGACCTCCACTTACCAGCCCTGGCGATATCTGGAAGACCTCCTGAGACACATCGCCTCCAACAGCTCCCTGCTGCACAGAGGCGTCCGAGACGGAGAGGGTAAGTGAAGTGTGGTGGACCCATCGTGACCCCCTGGGGCAGGCGCTACTTGTTTCATCCCCGCCGGGTGCCCTAGCAAACAAAGGGGACCGGCCACTGCACCTGCCGGGTCGGCGGCGGTGGAGGAGAGAGGCCGCAGGCGTGGAGCGGGGCAGTTCACAGAGGGAGCGGGGACCCGCGCTCACTTCCGGTGCCGCCGCCAGAGCAGAGAGGCACGGGAGGTGTGTACAATAAGCAGGACCCACATAAGACTAACCGCAAGCTACTGAATAATAGGGCTGGCAGCTGAACCACACAGCCCAGTAAATTCCGGGACAGGAGCACCGATAAAAGGTCACAGGCACTCTGGAGGGGGCTGGTGGGGCCTGAGCTAAATCCTGGGCCACAATACAAACAACAGCAAGACATCAGAGTCTATCTGCCTGCAGCTGTCTTGGTATGCCCCTCTGCAGATAAACGCTGTGGCCAGAGACTCAGAGACGGAGGCAGTATTTCACCCGAGGGACACACAGAGCAGGCACAGGCTCAAGACAGTAGGGGCAGATGCCCACAGACGCACAAGGTGCCCTCCTCCCCTGCTGTCTGAACATATATAAATAATAAACAGCCACTCTAATCTCTGTACTGGCCTCCATATCTCCCCTCCTGGAGTGCTGCATCCCAGGTCCTCCTAGATCCTGGCCCACAATATAGTACGGGTAAATCTCCCTGAGTTATCAAGCCCCTGGAGCAGTATTAACCCCTGCCAAGCTGTCCCGTCTTTCACCACTGGAGGGGGCAGGCGCTCTATGGAACGCTGCCCACTTACTGCAAAGTGACTACATTTTTTAAGCTGTTACAAGCAATGTGCATCATGTCTACCTAGTTAACGGCGTGTGGCCTAGGGGAGGCGCAATGAAGATCGATTAAAAGAGCATTCCACAGAACCACAGCTAAAAATGGGGAAAACAAGCATTAAAACTCCCCGAACATCATCTAAATCCACTAATCCGGTTACCCAGGCCGATGTGGATAAATTCCTCTCAAAACAAACTGACCTCACGACCCATCCCAAATCCACCAAACGTACGTTCCGACTGATGGCTGAGGCGTCCGACTCTGACGTTGAGAGCGATTCAGACACAGAAATGGACCCTAAAGATAATAAGGTCACCCGCTCTTTTATTAAGCGTATATTGACGAAAGCCATAGAACCGATCAGCAAGGAGCTCGCTGAGATAAAATTAGATTTGGCTCAACAAGGTCATAGGCTGGGGACAGTAGAAAGTGACCACGATGACGCAAACTAATAAATTACTGGACTGCCTAAATGCTCACGAAACTCAAATACACACCATCCATTCCACTCTTGAGGATCACGAAAATCGTGAGCGTAGAAACAATATCCGCATAAAATACCTCCCAGAATCAATCGCGTTCGAAGCCCTGCCCTCAGCTGTGAATGAAATCTTTAATAAGCTGCTCTGTGAAGATGACCCTAGAGACATGGAGATTATTAGAGTTCACAGAACACTACACCCCAAGCCAAACCAAACTGACCCTCCCCGCGATGTGCTGTGTCGCTTCCTAGACTACAGAACAAAAGAACTCATCCTGTGGCGAGCCAGAGAGACAGAGACTATTGAATATGAGAACTCCCAACTGAAATTATTCGAAGACATCTCTGCAATAACCCTAAGGAAGAGGCGATTGCTTAAACCCCTTACAGATATTTTGATACAAAAGGGCTTTCGCTTCCGCTGGCTTTTCCCTTTCGGTATCTTTATCACAGCCGGTGAAAAAAAAACTAACGGCCAGGACATCAGGAGACATCAGGAACGTCTGCTAATCACTAAGCATTGAACTACAATCTTACCCTGACCTGGAGGCCTTCCACGCAGCGTCTCTACAAACGTCCCTCCAAGTCCCCCCACCATGGCAAGTCACTGGAACTCCGAAATCACAGCGCCTACGAAAAAAGATGTCAAAAACACCACCACCACCAAAGGATGGAGTGGAAACGACCTGATATCTACGCTCTAGGATACGAATGACTTTTTCGTCTGCTTGCTAGCTGACTTTTCCTTAACAACGTGTTTACTGGTCGCCCTTACACGCCACGGACTGGAATGTTGCTAACCTGATACCAGGTTCTATCACCCTTAAAACCAATTAAGCCTCTCCCTCACCCCTGCATATACCTTCCCCCTACCCACCCAACTCCCTCCTTTATCCCCCTCCTCCCCACCTCCATCCCCCCTCTCCCCATCCCACCTCAAACCCCCATGACACCCGAACCCCTAAGTGATGCATGGCTACCCTATGCCTACTTGACCGGCGAGCCGATTGCATTACCAGCGGCCCTACATGAATAAAGAGTGAGGTCTAGTCATCCTTATAATACTGACTCCTATGTTATACAAGTTATACTGTTTTCTACATTACTGTTAGGTTATATTTCTGACTTGTAATATGTTTGACTCCTAGACCCACAGAGGTCTTACATCTATAGATACCACGTAGGTGTCCCTACATACCTGCTACCATTGGCCCTTCTCCCCATCCCTTACCCTATATCCCTCCACCTACACCATTAAACCCATCCCTCCCCCCCTCACCCTCACCTTAATGTCTCAGCAGGTACTATCTAACTATTGTGGAACCAATGATAATCCTCCCCACATAGTCCACATTGCCGTGTTGCTGATTGTTAGACATGCCGTACATGTTTGCATTGAAAATGTTATTAATGCCCTTCTCTCTCCTATTGTCTTTTCTCTCTACTTTTCTGCTTACTTTCCTTCCTTCCCACCCAACCGTCCCCCCCGATCATGAGGATGGAGTCGAGGACTACCCGAATCAAATACACACCTATCTGGCATCAACCCCCCATTGATGGCATCTCCACATAAGGTATTTACCTTTGCTACGCTCAATGCTAAGGGGCTAAACTCCCCTATACCGAGGAGACACACACTAGACCTACTTAAGAAACGTGGCAGATGTGCTGTTGATACAGGAAACTCACTTTACCCCTGAAAAACTGCCTAACTTTGACCGGGCACACTATGATACCTGGTTCCATGCAACATCACCGCAATCCCGGTCACGGGGGGTTTCGATTGCTATAAAGAAGGAAATCCCTTTCCAAACTCGAGAACTCCTAATTGACACTAACGGCCGCTATATTTTCCTCAAAGGTCTACTAGCTGGTAATTTAGTTACGATTTGTTGTCTATATGCTCCCAACAAAAAACTTCTGAAATGGCTCCGCTCGACTTTGAGGAAAATAGGAGATTTCCGCGAAGGCACACTGATAGTAGGGGGAGATCTCAATATTGCACTAAACCCGCTAATAGATACCACAACAAGGAAAAGTACATACTCACAAGGTGATCTCAATAAAATCAAAACCCAATTCCGCAAGCTCCAATTGCTGGATGTTTGGAGGTACCTACACCCAGATGATCGTGACTATACCTTCTATTCCCACCCACACGCCTCCTATCACAGACTAGATTACTTTTTTGTCTCCAAAAACACTCTTGCCAAAGTGAGATCAACGAAAATTAACCTCCAACATATTCTCGGACCACTCCTTCGTAACGATGACACTGACACAACATAAGGTCTTCCCTGCTTATAGATCATGGTGACTCACTGAGTCGGTGCTTGACAACCCTTCCACCCACTCTCGCATAACCAAAACATTGGAGCAATATTTCGCTCAAAACGATAATGGTGGGGTTGCGGCGCCGACGCTCTGGAAGCTCACAAATCTGTGGTCAGGGGAGAATTTATCTCAATCACAGCGTACATTCATAAACAACAACAGAGACAGCTTGATCTATTATATGAGGAAATCTCTGACCTAGAAACAAAGCACAAAAAATTAATCATCCCCCCAATAATGGAACAACTAACTCTTAAAAGGCGTCAACTTAAAGATATCCTATTCCTACAAACGGCAAAATGGCTCACTTCATGGCGTACCAAAATGTTCGTACACGGCGACAAAGCCTCAAAACTGATGATTTCTAGAATTAAACAGCGTCAAACTCGCACTTCCATACATTCCATTAAAACTGCGGAGGGACGATCCACAACTAATTATAACCAAATAGAAACAGCGTTTCTGCACTATTATGCACAACTATATAACTTACGTCCTGGGGAATCCAAAACAGAAAAGGCAACCAGAAGGCAAAAAATCAAATCTTACTTATCCCGCCTAAACCTTCCGAGCTTCACCCCACAACAGCAACTCCTGTTAAACAAGCCTTTTCGATTAGAAGAACTCCAATCCACCCTGTCGAAGTGTCCCCCCAATAAAGCGCCGGGTCCGGATGGACTACCCTGTACTTACTACAAATCCTTCCTCTCGATTCTACAGCCACACATGCTGAATATGTAGAACTCAATATTGCAAGGAGACCGATTCCCGTCTCAAACCTTAGAAGCAAAAATATCCCTAATCTACAAAGAAGGGAAAGACCGGGAAATGTGTAGCAGCTACTGACCGATCTCCTTACTAAATGTAGATTTAAAAATTTTTGCGAGTATGATCGCTCGTCGAGTGGCTACCTACCTCCCGGACAAAATCTCCTTAAACCAAACTGGATTTGTGGGGGGAAGAGAGGGGAAGGACAACGTGCTGAAGGTACTGCACCTTACTCACTATGCCAACCGACAAAAAACACCACTAGTCCTCCTGGGAACGGAAGCTGAAAAGGCCTTTGACAGGGTGGATTGGCTATACTTAGAAGAGACGATGCTTAGTTTTGGCATCCCGACCCAGTTAGTCACGGCGATCCTAAAAATGTACACCAGTCCAACCGCACGCATCAACATTAACGGCTCCCTAACAGAAGCCTTCACCATACACAATGGCACGAGACAAGGTTGCCCATTATCCCCTCTATTATTTATCCTAGCAATGGAACCCTTGCTGATTGATATTCAGCTTGATAAGGGGATTCAAGGCATTACACTAGGGGAGACACATCATAAAACGGCTGCCTTCGCAGACGACTTACTTATATTCATGACCAATCCCTCTAAAAGTTTCCCCCCCTTAATAAAAATACTTGACAACTACAGTGCCCTCACCAATTTCAAAATAAATACATCAAAATCGGAGGCCCTAGACCTGAACGTCCCACTACCAATCTTATCCAGATTAAAAACCATGTACATGTTCTCATGGCCCAAAACGTACATCACTTATCTAGGCATAAAAATTAGCAGATCTCATAAAGCTCTTTTTTCCCTTAACTACCCCCCTTTATTAGACAGAGTAACTGCCACTATAAAAACTTGGCGTGACCCCTTCTTATCCTGGATGGGTCGTAAGAATATTCTCAAAAGTCTTATCCTACCTAAATTTACTTACCTTTTCTCTATGCTACCAATCCATGTCCCCATTGCTTATCTGCGCAAGGTCAATTCTCTTTTTTATACCTATATCTGGAAACATACGAGACACCCCATAAATTTCCGTACTCTCTCCCTCCCAAAAACAAAAGGGGGCATGGGCGCACCTGATATCAGAATCTATTACTACTCAGCAATTCTATCACGCTCCGTTGATATCATACGAAACGCACAAAACAAATTATGGATCGATATAGAAAACAAATTGTCCTCACAACTTCTTCGCCCCCTCCTACTGACGCACTGCAGTGACAAATCACCTGAACGCCAACATAATCCCCTTACAAATACACTTCTACGAGTATGGGCCAAAACGCATACCTGCTTGATACCCCATCGACCCCTCTCCATACCCTGCTAGATATACTAATGGGATCAAACCTACTACACAATCCCAGCAAATATCATACTGGATTGCTTGCCAGTCTGACAGCAGACCAATTATACGCAGATGGAGCACTTCTCCCGTTACCTAATCTACACAAAATACCAGGCCTCGAATCTATTAATTTTCTCCAATATAATACTCTACAATCCCTCCTACTCAACATCCGATTTGATACAGCGCTCACCAGCAGCCCCACGGCATTCGAAACGCTCTGTGCGAGACAGATCAGACCCACTAAGATCCTTTCCACCATTTACCAAAGCATCTTAGATAATGATATTTCCATGAAAAGAGCCTATATACATAGTTGGGAAAAAGACTTAGGTTACAAGTTCACACCACAACAGATTTCGCATATCTACGCCCACTCGCATGGTCCGACTAAATGCATCAAGGTACAAGAGAACTCCTATAAAATTCTCTCCCGCTGGTATACTGACCCACAGAGAACACACAAATGGAAGACACAATTCCCTGCAAACAGCTGGCTTGTGGAGATGCGAACGGGAACTACATCCACCTATGGTGGCAATGCCCTTCCCTGATCCCCTACTGGAATATGACGGCACACTTGATTAGAGATGTGACAAAACGGAATATCAAATTATCGCCTGAAGTCGTCCTGTTAAATCTACCCTTAGGCACATCCCATGATGGGTTCTCTGTGTTAACCTACACAATACTGGCTGCTGCGAAACTCCTCCTAACAACGGTATGGAGATCGCCTCAAATCCCGACTCTTCAGTCGTTAATTGATAAAACTGATCAACTGTACTTAGTGGCAAGACTGGCTGCCTCGGTGAACCGCACACAGGCATCTGTCCGTAACCACTGGCGAGCTTGGGTACTCTTCAAAAAGACGCTCATAGTATCTTAATCTCATCCCCTCACCTCATTCACTCAACAGTGGTCCTCTCGGTCCCTCCTCGTGACTCGAACCCCACACTCTCTCTCTTCCCCTCTCACCTATCGTGCTCACTCACGTTAACTTACCTAACCCCTCTTCCTTTTCTCATCTATCATCTCTCCCTCTTCGATTAATTCTCTCTAGATAGTTTGACAATAACCGTTTTAAGCATTTGTTAGGAATCAACTAACTGTTTTCATTTGATTGTCACAAGCTGAATACTTATGATTCTGTAATTTTCTGATTACCATCTCAATATCTCGTAAAACAATAAAAAGAATTTTTGAAGAATAGAGAGCCTATTATCCTACATGTTTCAGTAATAAAAATACCTTGTTCCTTGATATCCATGGATAAGGCTTTTTTTTATTGCCGAAACATGTAGGGTAATACGCTATCTATATCTGCTGATACAACATGCCACATGTACTACTATTTTTATGAATTCTTTGTAAAATAAAGATGAAGTTTTAATACTCACCTACCGCCTTTCCTGGATGCTGGAGATTTTATCTTTGTGTGTCATTACATCCTTCACACAGGGAAAGTCTGAAAACGTCTAGAGATTTGTACTTTTTTTCCTGCGTGATGTCTCCTACTTATGATTGAGCAACATCATGCAGGTAAAAAGTCAATACCCATAGAAACAAATCCATGCTTTTTCCGACTTGGTTGAAAGGGAAAACAGAATCTAAAATTTACAAGCTAATATCTCTGTAAAACAAATTGAGAAAAAAAATGCTTTATTTACATCTGTAGCCATTATTCCATAATGTAGCCAGTTTAACATGCTACAACTGGTGAACGATCCTCTTTAAATTTACAATTAAATAATGACTAAAATGAATGTATGGCAAGAAGACACTGAACTCAGGCAGTAGACAATGGCTATGAATGGCACATATGTGTCGCCCTGTTCACACAGGTAACATCAGACTCACCTGCAGCTCGGATGGGTTTCCACAGTGGGTACGCAGACACAAACAACACCTTCCACCCCAGCACAGTAGGGGGAGCCCAACTTGCTGCCCTTAGGCAAGATCCCCTATAAATACTGGTGCTGGGGGCGGAGTTAGTTGGAGCGTGCAGACGCTACAAGAGCTGTGAAGACATTCTGGTGGTCGGTGCCACATTAGACCGGAGCCAGTGACCCTGAACAGGCTTCGAAGTAGTCCTGCAGGGCCCAAGAGTGGGGTCGGAAGGCGAGGAGAGAAGAGAGAGCAGAGAGGGGACCAAGGAGCCATTGTTAAGTTCACCCCAAAAGCACCCTGGACACCGGAGTCCGAGTCTACTGGAGAGCACCTGGCCCAGTACAGAACACTGGTCTACCGTGGAGACTTCAGTCTCCCGGGCATCTGTGCAGCCACCAACAAGGGAGCCAGGCACCGCGGAGAGAGGAATGGCGGTAGTCCATCGAGGGTTTCCCAGCGACAGCTTAGGTGATAAGAGAGCAGAGAAGGCCAGCCAAGTTTCACATGGGGCAGGGGCTTCACACACACGGGAAAAGAGACATGGAGGCCTTATACCCACTCACTGTGGAGACCCAGAAGTGCATCTTAAACACCCTGCAGTGCACTGGACGTTTACCTGCAATTCCACCATTAAAAGGTAAAGAAACAACCAGTGGTGTGTGTGTCGGTTCCTTTCCCACGCCCCCTGCCATCCACAGAGACTGTCCCGTTATCCAACAGTCTAACAGCCCGGCCAAATCCATGCTCCATCCCTCATCATCATCACCAAACTCCTCAGGGATCCAGCTCCAGCTGTGGGGAGGTTCAACACCTAGCTGCCCATCCATCATCCCTGGAGGCCTCACGCAGCGCTGGTGCAGTCACCAGATACGTGTGAACTTTAAACTTTATTCCTATTTTCAACTACCACTTTTTTTTGACCACCAGGGCCATGGGTCTGGGCAGGCCACCAGTGACATCCCAATCATAGCAGAGGGCCCAGATACCCGAGTCCCTGTATACCCCTGGGCGAGTCACATACACTCAGTTTTCTTTAGTTCCTGTGAGTCCAAGTGTAGGGAGATGCCATAACAACTGTCTGGTCTGGTTCTACAATCTACCCACAGCACGGTGACAGTTATTAGAAACAAAGCTGGCTTCCCTCTCACAGAATAATCTGTTGCCATTCTGTTTAATCTGATCGCAACTCTGACAAGTAAATATAACAATAAACCCAACATTGCTTCTTTCTCCTGCTAGCGGTCACTGAGTGCAGTGATTTTTCTGTTATGATGCTCCCATTAAACTACACCTTTTTTTTGCAGCAGGTGTAAAAATGATTGGTACTTTACAACAGTATCATAGCCATGCTAGATCTTGTTACGCTTTATTACTGCACCTATTGGCTGCAACCCTCAAAGTGCATAGAAAAACATCTCCTCAACTGCTTCCACTTCACCTTACATCAGACTGACCACCCTGCCTATTCCTAGCTGATGTGTGCTTGGTTAATTAAACTGCTTCAACGATACACTCGGCAGACCCACTTAACTAACATATTCCAGATGTTGGACCCAGTGATCAGAAACTATGGCCACACAGCTAGATCAGATCAATTCAGCTTTAAGTAGCAAGTACTGGCCTATTCCCCATGTATTCTGAACCAAGTAGGGGAAGAATGCCACAGCATGAGCACAAAGGTGAACAATCATTCTAAAAGGACAGGACACAACAGAAATGAGCAAAACTGGCATCATCTGCCCTTAATCCAAATAGTGCCCAGGGCATATGTCCCATTTTCTCTCACCAGTAGCTACACTACTGACACCTTAATCTAGTAATTAATTTACCGTAATTATCAGTAGAAACAAACATGTCTGTTTTATAAACCATGATTAAGGCTATTTGCCAAAATGCATAAGTCTATAAGGCTACATGTGGATTTCCTGTGTCTATCACTTACCATTTTATTCATCTATATATATAAATGTGAGTGTATGTGTGTATGTATCAAGCCATGCCCACTTTGCATAGCCACACCCACTCTACATAGCCATGCCCACTCCACATAGCCACACCCAATCCCCATAGACTCGCTCAGTCTACCCTGCCCACTATATATAGCCATGCCCACTACATGTAGCTCTGTCCCTCCAGTTAGCCCCACCCCTTTATTCTGATGTCACAATAGAATGTAGAATGTTAGCTTATAAAATTCCATGTCTCTTCCTGATCATTAATCATAGGGATCATAGTGTCCTACAGACACTAATGCCAATAAGAAATGACTGTGACTAGACAATGACTGGATGAGAGTCATCACACGCTAAGAGAAAATCTCAGTAATACTTACAGAAATGGAAGAAAGGGAGGCAAAATTAGCAGACATGAGAACAATAGCTGTTTCCTCAAGGGCTACTGAAATCACCGTGCCCTCAGCACTATATGGAGGGGTGGAGCTATAAAGTAGCGGGGTTATACGTAGGGATGGTGCTATGAAGGGGGTGGGACTACCTGAAGGAGTGTGGCTATGAAGTGGTGGGGCTAATGACAGGGGTGGGGCTATGATACATACACACATACAGAAATTAAAGTATATGGGTGATATTACCATATATGAGTATTATGACCATATATGGGCATTGCGACCGAGCAACGCCGGGCTCTACAACTAGTACTAAATTAATGTGAAGTTTTATTTCTTACTCACCTGATTATCACTGGAGAATTTTTTTCCTTGAACGTGCTTCTGTCACGTTGGAAGTAGGGAGACAGCCAGTGCTAGATGACTGTAAAAATATAAAAGGGTGGGGGACAAGAGGCGCAATAGTGCCCTATCACTAGTGACACTGATGGTAATGGGGTGATGCCGAGAAGCCACTCACCTGGTGCAGTTGTGATCCCCACAACTGGTTTGAAGGCGTTTAGGAAATATTATTCCAAGCTGCTGCAGGACCTCCACCGACCACTGAACAGTGGTTTAATCCAGAAAGATGATGGGAGTGTAGGTGTGCCACGGTCCGCGCTGCTCCAGGGCTTAAAAAACTCACCAAAGAGACAGTCAGATTTCCATCCTTTATGGAGGAGAATAAAGGATGGAAATCTGACTGTCTCTTTGGTGAGTTTTTTAAGCCCTGGATCAGCGCGGACCGTGGCACACCTACACTCCCATCATCTTTCCAGTGCTAGATGACGACAGGGGAGGGGAAAGGAGTCTATGCTAAGGGCAAAAGGGGAGATGGTGACCCTATATAAACTAGCGCTGGCACCTAGCTCCCTTTTGTGAATTCATTGGAGCTCCCTCCGGTAGTTGTTGCTGGTGATGCAGCTGACTCTGTGGGCTGCACAGGTGATGGTCATGATTGGCAATCTGGTTCTTGGAGCATATAATGGTTTGAAGTGGATTAATCCTTGCCAGTTGTCTTTGGTTCATGGAGGAGTTCATATCTCTCTCGTTTGTTCTGCTCTGTGGAATTCTTTGCAAGCTAAGTGGATGGTTTTTTGGTTTGCAATTTAGTCTGTATATTTGTTTATCTGCTCTCAGATAGGAAGTTTTCTTCCTAGGAATTTTACCATTCACTATTATGTTATTTCCAGTTCTGCTGGCATTTGATTTATAGAAGTCTGCAGATATACAGGGCACCGAATCTTAGTGACTCAGGGTAATTTTTGTTCTATCTGCTGTTGGTGGCTTTTTGATAGTGTTTTATACTGACCGCAATAGTATGCTATCCTGTCTTTCCTATATAGCTAGTTTGGCCTCTTTTGCTAAACCTTTTACTCGGCCTGTGTTTGTTTTTCTTTCTTTGGTTTCCCAGTTAATATCTGTGGGGGCTTGCTATTCTTTTTGGGGTTCTGCTCTGAGGCAAGATAGCTTTTCCTACATCCATCTTTAGGAGTAGCTAGTTCTCCGGCTGTGCAGAGGTGTCTAAGTCTGGTTAGTTACATCCCATGGCTACTTCTAGTTGCGGTGTGTAGTCAGGGATTGCGGTCAGTACAGTTACCAACGACTTCTATGGAATCTGAATGTTACTCCTGAGTCATCGGTTCATAACAGCTCCCCTAACATCCATATACAGTTTCCTCAACTGTTGCCGGCAGGATACCTATTCCCTGACTGACCCTGAGCTACTACTAAATAAGAATCAGAGCGGGTGAACACTAGTCAGCCCGGATACCAACTAAAGATACACACAAGGGAGACAAACAAGGAGGGAAGGGAAGAAACACTTAGGTTGAGAAGATCCACTCAGCTATTCAACAGAACTCCAGGAAACACTGCAAGAGCTGAGAAGCTTCCTCCGAGCACCTGACATGCTATCACCAGCAGTGCATCCTGGGAGTCAAGAGGAATATATACACAGCTCAAGGTAAGGGATCAGCTGGGTCCTAGTGACCTCCAGTTTTCACTAAAAAGGGAAATACCTCTTAAAGCGACAGAGACATTTATTTTAGGATTTTGACTGTTAGGCCAAATGCTGGGACCTTCTGCGAGTGGCCTCTACTGTCTCACCCGTGCCTCCTGACACACCCGTGACAGTACACCCCCTTCTACAAGTGGTCAGGACACTCAGGACCAGGCTTGTCAGGATGGGAGAGGTGAAAGGCGTGGACCAGCCTTGTGGCATTCACATCTGATGCTGACACCCACATCCTCTCCTCGGGACCGTAACTCCTCCAGTGCACTAAATACTGAAGGGAACAGCGCAACATGCAAGAATTTACAACCTTAGACATTTGAAATTCTAAATTCCCATCCACACAGATTGGCTCTGGCGGCAAAGGAGACGGCTCAGAGGAAGGCACATCTCTTGAGAAGAGATCTATGAAACAAATTGTGAATCCTGAGTGCTTGGGGCAACTCAAGACGAAACGCTACAGGGTTAATGACAGCAGTTATTTTATAAGGACCAATAAATCTAGGTCCCAGCTTCCATGAAGGTACCTTCAGCTTAATATTGCTGGTAGACAACCACACATAGTCATTCACACATAGGTCCGGACCAGGCGAGTGCTTCTTGTCAGCCGTTTGTATCTGTCACCCAAGAGTGTCAAGTTAGACTAGGGTCACACTTGCATGCGTTTTTTAAGGTTGCTTTTTGCAGCCTGCGATTTTGGGCTGTGTTTTTGCTGTTAGGTCTGGAGCATGGTACCATTTAGTGCCAGGCGTTTTTGCATGCAGTTCCCATAGGGCCCCATGTTACAAAAACGCATGCGTTTTTGAAAAAGCACCAAAAAATGCATCATGATGCATTTTTTGGTGCTGATCCAAAAAACCATCCAAAAAACGCATGGCACTTTAGCCATGCGTTTTTGGCATTGGGGCATGCGTTTTTTGTATTGGGGTCTATGGATGCGATTTTGCATGCAATTTTCACAGAATCCAAGTGTGAAAATCGCATGGAAAATTGCATACAGCCCTCAAGTGTGACCCTAGCCTTACTCTGAACCCTCTGCCATATAGAGGAGAGTGAAGAGGCAAATTGTTCCTCCTCAGGAACTCCCGAACAACCTTTACCACTAAAGGTACCAAACTGATGATGAAACCCATATGCACCAAAAAATGGTGACTTGCCGGTGGAATCTTGGTGACGATTATTTATGGCAAATTTGGCTAAAGGTAAATAAGATGCCCAATCCTCCTGGTTTTCGGAGACAAAACACCTAAGATAAGTCTCGAAATTTTGATTTGTGCGCTCAGTCTGCCCATTAGACTGAGGGTGGAGGGCAGAAGAATAGGACAACTTTACCATTAATTGTTAACATATAGCAAATTGTGGGGTATTGGTTTGTCTTTTGAACCAAAACACTTAAGCTTGTGAGCCACTACACGGCTCCCCACATCTCACAAGTCCTATCCACTAAAATCATATCTAAAGTGAGCAAAGGACACCAATAGAAAATTACTTTTCTTACCATGGCAGATTCAGGTCAGACGGCCATTACACTCAGTGCTGTGTGCAGCTTTGCCCAGGTTATAAATGAAGGCATCATGAATGCAGGACACCAGCCCCAATCACTAGCAACCTCCTTTCTCATAGAGGGAGTGACTACTGGTTGTCCTGCAAACAAAATGGGATCCACATAGGGCGCCGCTCACACAGGTTTGCACAGTGTATGCCCAGCCACTTACATTAACCCCTATCTCAGAAGGTGGGCTGTTATGGCATTCAACGCTGTTACCTGCCGGAACAACCGCACCCATATGGCCCAGCTACACACAGCAACAAAAAGAGTGCAAAAAAAGACCACAATGACAGGTACTGAAATTGTGGAAAATTACAGTAACCCAAGTTTTGAAGTTATCACCTATGTTCTGGATAGGCAATAAATTTCCTATCGATGGAGATCCAACTGTTGGGTCCACCATGATGCTGAGAACCACAGCTCTGAAGGGTACCTTGTAAATTGAGTTGGTCAATCACATGCACTGCTAGGCCATTCACATATGGCTCTTCAAATAACTCCTTTAAATCAGTGATAAAAGGCATGTCCTAGTAAGCCGAAATTCACTAGTCAGGGGTGATGTTGTTAAAGTATGTGGGTTGGTGGCGTGTATGCACCAGCGCTACATTTTTGTCCCAGCTCGGTCCTGTAACTAACAGTGGGTGCTGGCTCAATTGCTCTCCTGTGGCATCTGCTCCCGCACCATGTGTCAAGCTTTTTTTATAGCCGGTGAAGGAGCCAGCATCTCACATCATCGTGCATGCCATGGCACATGGCGTCACTCTCATGCACCCCCAGTCATGAGCATGCCAAGATAAACTGATGTTAGAAACTGAAAGAAAGCAGAAAAGGGCACATAGGGTCTTATCTGAGTGTGAACGGGATGTGTGCGTGTAATTGCACTAACCTTATGTTGTTGTGAGTCACAACAACTATTATGCAGAAAACCGGCTTGCAGCACTCCGCCCAATGGTAATGATTAAGGCAGTGGAAGAAGGGGAGGTTGTAGATGCGCTGCCGTTTACTCAATAGATCCAAAGATTCCAAGGAGTCGCAGGAACGTTAATGGCAACACCTTTATTGTTCTTACGCGTTTCGTGGTGCTACAGACCACTTCATCAGAGATCCACCTGGTGAATCTCTGATGAAGTGGTCTGTAGCACCAAGAAATGTGTAAGAACAATAAAGGTGTTGCCATTAACATTCCTGCGACTCCTTGGAATCTTTGGATCTATTGAATAACCGGCAGCGCATCTACAACCTCCCCTTCTTCTACTGCCTTAAAGATAAACTGATGACATCAAAGCCAGAAGCATGTATAGCATGCAGGGTCTCTGCACCACTATACACTTTAACTACATGTACGTCCTCAGAAGCACACCCAACTGAAGTAGGCACTAGGTTCTGTAGCACATACCTGGTTGCAGTTATGGTCTCTGCGACTCTAATCATTACACCCCTGGTGATTAATAATTCAATCATATACCCACATAAATACTCAATTCTAAACATCAGCGCCCAAGGGTACTACCTAGCGGTGATTATCCTGCAACACTGGATGAGCTCTGTTATACATATGAAAACTCAACTTTATAACCTTTTCCCCATTATTTCCTTTCTGTACTATAAGTAACTCTGGTTCAGCTTCTTTTATACATGTCCAAGGCTCTCAATGAGTCTTGTTCTTATTCTTTATTTATAAAGTGCCAGGAGATGACTAATGTGGCCAGTAATATTCTTCACATGCAATTTGTGTTTTGCTATGAATACAGTAAAACATAGAAACAGCAGTGCTATTAGCCTCAAAAATTGAGGAAAGGGTGATTACTGCTATCCCACATCTAACAGGCGTAATTGAATTACTCTGATACATAAGCTCTCAGGCATCTATGCCGCAGCTCCCCCGTCCTGTGATTCAATTCTACCTTAGACTCTATCTAAAATGAGCATTGCCATAGCAGCATTCATCCCCAACAATGTGCGCTACTGTAGATTCTATTTGCACAGTCACACAGAAATAATTTACTGGATTTCTTGTAGTCCCTGGAGAACATAATCCGGTTGAATTCCTATTGCTTTCATTACCTACAGGCTTACAGCAGTTGAACTGTTTCAAACAACCTTATAGCCCCACATTACAGATAAGATTTGGAAGAAGAAATCTAGAACAGCTCAAATAAAGTTCTATTGTTCAATAATCCACATGAAATAACCTAGAATAGAAATACTGCAAATTAGGATGGTGACCATTCCTTTCTGGCCTCCCTTCTTCACAAATGGGTACTACTTTTGGCAATAAATCACTACTTCATAAATGATAGAATGGATCCAGGTTGGAGGTCCTGGTTTTCTAATATTATAAACTAAAATCTTAAAGTCATGTTTTTAAAAACTATAATATGATAGTTAGTAATTCTCAACCTTTTAGCAGCAGTTGGTTTTTAGAACTAAACATGATTTGGCCCGATTTCTTTTATATATTTCTATTCTGGTCAGAGCACAGTTTTTCTGGCATAGACACCGACACCTCCATTACCAAAGCTGATAAAGTAAGTAATTTTGAACAAAAATTTTATTGAAATAAAAACTCCCTAATAACCATTTTTAACCATTATAATAACCCTTTAACAACCAACCTGGAAAGGGCTTTAATACATACAGTATACTGACTTCATATATATACTGTATATAGTGACTTTACTACTGTTACAGAGGCCTGTAAGGATCAAAGTTGTATCCTATGTGTTTTTTAAAGAAGCATTTTCTTCTTCAGGTATCTTAGGAAGGAAAGAGGTTCTTTCTGAATTGTGTAGGGTGCAACTTTGGACTTTACAGGTCTTCGTACCAGAAGTGACATCATTGGAGCAGAGCTATTAGGCTAGGGCCACACATGCCAATCAGTTTTTTCCACTGGTTTCAACAACAAATCCGTTTTTTAGGCTGTTTTTTGAGTCTCCTGTGCAGCTATGCATTTTTTGGACTTTGCCATTTTTTACCAAAACATGCTAGAAAAAACTGATCCGTTTTTTAACTGCACCCAAAAACGGATCTGTTTTCCCATCGGGCCCCATGTTAAAAAAAACAGATTTTTTTTTTACTGCACCCAAAAACATAGGGACTACTAAAAAAACAAATAACTTTTCTTAACAATGCAGTCACAGTTCATCCAGGATCCGTTTTTAGCATCAGTTTTTGGACTTAAGCTGTGTGCTCACGGTCCAGAGGAGCTGCATGTTGGACGCAGCTCCTCCGGACCTGAGGAAGGCTGCGGGTGGCCGCAGAGAGACCGCAGCCGCCCTGCACTCACCGTGTGCGGTGGGTGAGGGGTGGCTTCTCCCTGCAGTTACAGTTAGGGCCAGAAATATTTGGACAGTGACACAAGTTTTGTTATTTTAGCTGTTTACAAAAACATGTTCAGAAATACAATTATATATATAATATGGGCTGAAAGTGCACACTCCCAGCTGCAATATGAGAGTTTCCACATCCAAATCGGAGAAAGGGTTTAGGAATCATAGCTCTGTAATGCATAGCCTCCTCTTTTTCAAGGGACCAAAAGTAATTGGACAATGGACTCTAAGGGCTGCAATTAACTCTGAAGGCGTCTCCCTCAATAACCTGTAATCAATGAAGTAGTTAAAAGGTCAGGGGTGGATTCCAGGTGTGTGGTTTTGCATTTGGAAGCTGTTGCTGTGACCAGACAACATGCGGTCAAAGGAACTCTCAATTGAGGTGAAGCAGAACATCCTGAGGCTGAAAAAAAGAAAAAATCCATCAGAGAGATAGCAGACATGCTTGGAGTAGCAAAATCAACAGTTGGGTACATTCTGAGAAAAAAGGAATTGACTGGTGAGCTTGGGAACTCTAAAAGGCCTGGGCGTCCACGGATGACAACAGTGGTGGATGATCGCCGCATACTATATTTGGTGAAGAAGAACCCGTTCACAACATCAACTGAAGTCCAGAACACTCTCAGTGAAGTAGGTGTATCTGTCTCTAAGTCAACAGTAAAGAGAAGACTCCATGACAGTAAATACAAAGGGTTCACATCTAGATGCAAACCATTCATCAATTCCAAAAATAGACAGGCCAGAGTTAAATTTGCTGAAAAACACCTCAAGAAGCCAGCTCAGTTCTGGAAAAGTATTCTATGGACAGATGAGACAAAGATCAACCTGTACCAGAATGATGGGAAGAAAAAAGTTTGGAGAAGAAAGGGAACGGCACATGATCCAAGGCACACCACATCCTCTGTAAAACATGGTGGAGGCAACGTGATGGCATGGGCATGCATGGCTTTCAATGGCACTGGGTCACTTGTGTTTATTGATGACATAACAGCAGACAAGAGTAGCCGGATGAATTCTGAAGTGTATCGGGATATACTTTCAGCCCAGATTCAGCCAAATGCTGCAAAGTTGATTGGATGGCGCTTCATAGTACAGATGGACAATGACCCCAAGCATACAGCCAAAGCTACCCAGGAGTGCAAAAAAGTGGAACATTCTGCAATGGCCAAGTCAATCACCAGATCTTAACCCAATTGAGCATGCATTTCACTTGCTGAAATCCAGACTTAAGACGGAAAGACCCACAAACAAGCAAGACCTGAAGGCTGCAGCTGTAAAGGCCTGGCAAAGCATTAAGAAGGAGGAAACCCAGCGTTTGGTGATGTCCATGGGTTCCAGACTTAAGGCAGTGATTGCCTCCAAAGGATTCGCAACAAAATATTGAAAATAAAAATATTTTGTTTGGGTTATGTTTATTTGTCCAATTACTTTTGACCTCCTAAAATGTGGAGCGTTTGTAAAGAAATGTGTACAATTCCTACATTTTCTATAAGATATTTTTGTTCAACCCTTCAAATTAAACGTTACAATCTGCACTTGAATTCTGTTGTAGAGGTTTCATTTCAAATCCAATGTGGTGGCATGCAGAGCCCAACTTGCGAAAATTGTGTCACTGTCCAAATATTTCTGGCCCTAACTGTACCTGATGGGAGCCGCTTCCGACTCCGCAGCATGAAATAGACATGCTGCGGAGGAGCAGACTGCCGGCAACCCGCACCGCAGCTCCAAGCACGCTGCGGGCAGGTTAAGTATTGTGAGGATGGGATTTCTTGAAATCCCACCCACTATGCTTATACTGTACTATGCAGCGTTTTGGACGCAGCGGCAAGACGCTGCAACCAAAACGCTGCGAATACTGATCGTGAGCATGCACCCTTAGGAAAACAAAGTTAAAAAATTGATGCCAA
>JARQOC010002822.1:0-21480 GCA_033576535.1 Allobates femoralis | reverse complement strand
GATAGGACCGAGATACGTTCGGGGGATGGGGAATCGAGAACATTCGAGATAGGATAAATTTACTTCAAGATAGGTCGAGATACTTTAAAATGGGGATGAGAACTTAGATAGGTTTCGAGATGGACCCGAGATACATTCGAGATAGGATGAGTACTTTCGAGATAGGCGAGATACATTCAGATGGGATAAAGATACTCGGGGTAGGATCAGATACGTTGAATAGGTTCGAAAATGGGATCCGGATAGGATCGAGATACGTTCAAAAATAGGATCGAAAATAGGATGAAAATTTGGTTTTTTCGAATAGGATGAGAAAACTTCGAGGGGGGGATCGAGATGGGTTCGGATAAGGAAAAGGTTAAGATCCACGGATAGGATTGGGGGGATAGGATCAGATTTTTTTGAGATAGGATCGGATACGTTCGAGATAGGATAGAAGGAAATCGGGGAAAATTTTGGTGGGGATCGAGTACTTTTGGGAAAGGATGGATGGGAGATAATCTGGAAAATACATTCGAGTAGGATCAGATAGGTCGAGAAAAATTCAAAAAAAAAAAGTTTACTTCGAATAGGACGAGATAGGTCGGTTTACGTTCGAGATGGGATCGGATAAAATGGGAATACATTCGAGTAGGATCGAGATAGGTCGAATCGTTAAAAAGGAAAAAACAAAGATGGGATCAAATCTTTAAAAAGGGGGGGAATCGAGAGGAGGGTTTTACATTCGGTTTTGGGATGAGATACTTCGAGATGGATCGAAAAATTTAAAGGTGGAAAATTTCGAAAAAAGGATCGATATAGTTGAGATAGGACGGGGATACTTTTCGAGATAGGATCGAGATAGGATGAGTACATTCGAGATAATTTGAAATAGGATCGAGAAAAGGATGGGATCCCGAGTAGGATCGAGATAGGCCCGGATGGGTCGAGATACATTCAGATGGGATGTTTTTGGATCGAATACTTTCGAGATAGGACGGATGGGTTCGAAAAGGTTTAAAATAATTAAAAGTTAAAATCAAAATTAGAAAAACGGATAGGATCGAGATACGTTCGAGATAGGATAAATTTTGGTTTTGAGATGAATCAAAATTTACTTTCGAGATGGGATCGAGATAGGATCGAGTACTTTCGAGATAGGATCGAGATACTTCGAGTGGGGGGGGAAAATACTTCGGATGGGATCGAGTTTTGGGGTGGAGTACTTTAGATAAAACGAGATCCCCTTTTTTTTGAGATAGGATCGTTTTTGGTTCGATTCATTCGGGTAGGATGGATAGTTCGAGATGGGGAATAAAAGATACATTCGAGTAGGATCGGTAGGATGAGTACAAAAAAGAGGGTTTCGAGATGGATCGAGATACGTTGAGATAGGATCGAGAAAAGGAATGGAGAATACTTTCGAGGGGGGACGGATACTTTGAAATGGAAATTGAGATGGGTTCGAATAAATTGAGTGGGACGAGTTCGTTCGGATGGATGTTTGGATGGGGAATTGGGAAAAAATTCGGATGGGATCAATACTTAGAAAAGGATGAGATAGGATCGAGCCCCCTTCGGATAGGATCGGATACGTTCGAGATGGGAATCGAGATAGGATCGAGAAAATTTCGAATGGTTTCGAGATAGGATCGAGATTTTTCGAGAAGGTTCGAGATAGGACGAGATATTTTTCGGATAGGATCGAGATAGGATCGAGATACATTTCGAGATAGGATCGAGATACGTTCAAGATAGGACGAGATACTTCGAGATAGGATGAGATAGGATCGGGGACAAATTCGAGATACATTCGAGATAGGATCGAGATACTTCGAGATGGGGAAAAACCCCGAGAAAGGATCGAGTTTACTTCGAGATGGGAAACGAATCCCATTCCGAGGGGGGATCGAGATTTCGAGATGGGATCAAATAGGACAAAAATTTCGAGTAGGTTCGAGATGGGATCGGAACATTCAAGATGGGAAAATCCGAGATGGGTCGAGTACTTCGGATGGGATCGAGATACTTGAGTGGGATCGAATAGTTCGAGATAGGATCGAGATACATTCGAGATACATCGAGATGGATCTCGATACTACGATCGAATGATCTCGATCTATCTCATAGATGATATCTCGATCCTACTCGAATCATTCGAGTATCTCGACTCGAGTATTCGATCTATTCGATGTATTCGAGTTATCATCGAAGATTCATCTATCGATCGTATTCGATATCTTCGAGATGTATCTCGATCCTATCTCGATCTATCTCGAAGTATTCGATCCATACTTTCTCGATCGTATCTCGATCCTATCTCGAATGTATCTCGATCCACTCTCGATCATCGATCTATCTCGATCTATCTCGAGACCCTATCTCGATATCTCGATCTATCTCGAATGTATTCGATCCTATCTCGATCTATCTCGATCCTATCGAACTATCTCGATCCTATCTCGAGTATCGAATATCTCATGTCTCGATCTATCTCGAAGTAGACCTATCTCGACTATCTCGAGTCCTATCTCGAATGTATCTCGATCTATTCGATTCACTATCTGAAGTATCTCGATCCTATCTCAAACCTATCTACCCTATTCAAAGGATCGAGATAATTGAAATAGGATCAAAGTACATTCGAGATAAGGGATAAGAAAACGTTCGAGATAGGATGGACTTTAGGGGATCGAGATACTTCGAGATCAGGAAAGGAAGATATTTCCCAAAGATGGTTCGAGATAGGATCGAGATAATTCGTGGATCAGGGATCGAGATACTTTGAGTTTGGGCCCCCGAGTAGGTCGAGAAAAGGATGGACAAATACTTCGAGATGGGGATCGGGGATACTTGGGAATAGGAAATTTTCGAGATGGGCGAGATGGGATCAGATACTTCGAGAACTTTCGAAAAAGGATCAAAGTACTTCCCGAGATAGGATGAGATGGGATCGAGAAACATTCGAAAATTGGGATGAGTATTAATTGGAAGATGGGATCGAGATAATTGGGAGATAGGATCGAGATACAAATTCGAGATAGGATGAGATAGGTTTTGGGGGAGATAATACGCGATAGGATGAGTTTTAGATCCCTTTTGGGGATAGGATCGAGAAAATTCAGATAGGTTTTCGAGAAATTTTGAGTAGGTCAAAAAAAGACAGGGGGGAAATCGAGTTTCGTTGGGAAGGATAAAGGAAACGAGGAAATAGGGGTATCGAGATAGGTTCGAAAACCCCTTCGAATGGGCAAAATTCGAGATTTGGTTTTCGGTTTGGGGAATCGAGTTTAAAGGGATCGAGGGGGGGATGGGGGAACATTCGGATGGTTTCGAGATACGTTGAGTTTGGGGGAAAAAGGGGATCGTTCGAGATAGGATGGATTTTTGGAAAGGATCAAAAGGAAAAATTTCAAATTTTGGAAATGGGAGTTTAGGTTTGAGATAGGATGAGATCATTCGAGTTTTTAAAGGGATCGGATACTTGAGTTAGGATCGGGGATACTTTTGGGTTGGATAGGGGGATAGAAATTCGAGATAGGTGGAATTCGAGATCTTCAAAATTTAAGGACGAGATAGGATCGAGATATTGTTCGAGATAGGTTCAATACGTTCGGATAGTCTTGCCCGCACTTTTACATTCCTATGCGTTGACATGTGTCTCCCTATTTGTGTGTGCCACGGAGCTCAATGTCCGTAATGCTGTTGATGATGTTCCACACTGTCGTGTCACTGGCCTTGTATACACATTACACACAAAAAATGAAAAAATGTTTTTGTTGATTTGTACACTTACTTTTGTTGTTTCAAATTTACACATCTCAAAGCCGGGTTTAAAATCATTTCACATTGACCAAATCTTAAAAAACGGGGAGGAGCTCCCGGGGACCACAAAAGAAGCAGTACCGGCTACTTGAGAGACAACCGGGGCCGCTCCATTCCCCAACCACTACCATTTTTATGACCGGCTGCCCTTCCCTTTTCACCCGGGGGCCCCCGTATCCCCAAGGTTGTGTCTGCAGCATGTTGTGTACTTTTGTTTATTTATTAATTATACATTAGGTTCCTTTTTCGGGTCTGTGGGTAGCAGAGTATACACGTGGCTCTGTGGGTAAGTATACAGGCGGGCTGTGGGTAGCAGAGTTACAGGGGGTCTGAGGAAGCAGAGAACAGGGTCTCTTGGGGTAGCAGAGTATAAGGCGGGTCTGTGGGTAGAAGTATACAGGCGGGTCTGAGGTAGCGGGAGTATACAGGCTTCGGGTGGGTAGCAGGTTTCAGGCGGGTCGGGGGTCAGAGATACAGGCGGGTCTGAGGTAGCAGAGTATAAAGGGGGGTCGTGGGTAGCAATAACGGGCGGGTTCTGAGGTGCAGAGTAACGGCGTCTCTGTGGGTAGCAGAGTATACAGGGGGGTTGTGGGTTAGCGATTTAAAAGGGCGGGTCTGAGTAGCAGAGTATAAGGCGGGTCTGAGGTACGAGTATACGGGGGTCTGGGGGTAGCAGAGTATACGGGCGTCTCTGTGGGTGCAAGTATACAGGCGGGTTGGGGTAGCAGAGTTACAGGGGGGTTCGAGTTGCAGAGTATCAGGGGGGTCTGAGGTAGCAAATATACGGGGGTCTGGGGGTGCAAGTATCGGGGGTCTGGGTACAGAGTTATACGGCGTCTCTGTGGGTAGCAGAGTATAAGGGGGGTTGGGGGTCGAGTATACAGGCGGGTTGAGGAAGGGTATACGGGGGGGTCTGGGGGTAGCAGAGTATACAGGCGGGTCTGAGGTAGCAGAGTATACAGGCGTCTCTTGGGTAGCAGAGTATACGGCGGGTCTGAGGTAGCAGAGTATACAGGCGGGTTAAAGGTGGAGTATACAGGGGGGTTGAGGTAGCAGAGTATACAGGCGGGTTGTGGGTAGCAGAGTAACAGGGGGGTCTGAGGTGCAGAGTTACAGGCGTCTCGGGGGGGTAGCGGTATCCCGGGCGGGTTGTGGGTAGCAGAGTAAAAGGCGGTCTGGGGGTACAAGTATCAGGGTCCTGGGGTAGCAGGTATACGGGCGGGTCTGGGGGTAGCGGTATACAGGCGGGTCTGGGGGAGCAGGTTATACGGGGGGGTCTGTGGGTAGCAGAGTTACGGGGGTTGAGGTAGCAGAGTAACAGGGTCTCTGTGGGTACAGAGTATACAGGGGGGCGTGGGTACAGGTAACAGGGGGGGTCTGGGGGTTACCCAGAGTTTACGGCGGGTCTAGGTAGCGAGTATACGGGCGGGTCTGAGGTAGCAGAGTAACAGGCGTTTTGGGGGGTAGAGAGTAACAGGGGGGGAGGGTAGCGAGTATACGGGCGGGTCGGGGGTAGCAGAGTATCGGCGGTTGTGGGTAGAAAGGGGTTACAGGGGGTCTGGGGGTGCAGAGTATACAGGCGGGGGTCTTTTGGGTGCAGAGTATACAGGCGGGTCTGGGGTCAGAGTATACAGGCGTCCTGGGGGTAGCAGAGTATACAGGCGGGTTGGGTAGCAGAGTATACAGGCGTCTCTGTGGGTAGCAAAGTTACAGGCGGGTCTGTGGGTAGGGTATAAGGCGGGTCTGAGGTAGCAGAGTATACAGGCGTCTCTGGGGGTAGCAAGATTACAGGCGGGTCTGAGGTGCAGAGTTACAGGGGGTTGGGGGTAGCAAGTTTACGGGGGTCTGAGGTAGCAGATATACAGGGGGTCTGTGGGTAGCGAGTTACAGGGGGTTGGGTAGAGAGAAAAGGGCGTTTTGTGGGTAGCAGGTATACAGGCGGGTCTGGGGGAGCAAGTATACGGCGGGTTGAGGTAGCAGAGTAAAAGGGCGGGTTGTGGGTACAAGTTACGGGGGGGGGTCTGAGGTGCAGGTATAAGGCGTCTCTGGGGTAGCAGAGTATCAGGGGGGGTCTGGGGGTGCAGAGTATACAGGCGGGGTCTGAGGTAAGAGTATACAGGCGGGTCTGAGGTCAGATTTTAAAAAGAGGGCTCTGTGGGTAGAGAGTAAAGGGTTTGGAAAATGGGGTTAATGATGGTGCTACAGTGTTGGGGCGTGCTGAGGGGCAAGATCCGATTACTGCCATAATTTCTGACCTTATTAAAGATAGGGGGCCGCAGCAAAAGACATTGGGGCAAAGGTAAACAGGGGGTTGGGGTTTATGCAGGAGGTTAGGGGAAGGTGGGGGTTTTTTGCAGAGGGGTGGTGTGGGCGGGGTGAGCGCAGCTCCGGTCAGTACGTGCGAGCGGGGGGAACCGCGGGCACATCTCCAGGAGCAGAGGACGTGCCCGGGGTACGCCCGTACCCCCGGGCCTCCCCGTTGTCCGCCACACAGCCCCGCTGTGATCTGCAGTGTCACAGGCCCCCGGCGGGGGTCTGTCATCCCTCCTGACACTGCCCTCCCCCTATTTGATTGCTGTGTTTCCCCCCCGCTGTCAGCATCAGTGTTTGCTAAGACCTGTGGGTGCACAGACGGGGAATACAAATCCCCAGCATGCCGGGGGCGGTTTGGGGCGCTGGAGGGGCGCAGGTCTTGCTGGACGGAGGGCGCGAGGCCGCCGAAAAAACGCTATAGGGCTGTGTGGTTAAGCGTCTGCGGTCGCGAAGGCCTACCTTCCCCCTCGCAGTGACGAAGGTTTTGGGGTTTAGGCTACAGTGGGGGAATTTTCAAACACCTTTTATATAAATAGTTTTATATATATATATATATTGTATCCTTTCAACCCCCCCCCCTCTTTATTAGATGATATAAGCTAACGTTTTTAAATTTAAAAGATGTCAAGTAAAAAATAAAGTCAGGGGGACTTTTTTTTTATGTAACCATTGGTGTTATCGATTGTCTAGTTTAGATGGGATGGGGGGGGGGGGGGGGGGTTAAATCGGGGGTTTTGGAAAGATTATGTATTAGTAGGAATTAGCAAAAAAAAGTCACGTTTTCCCTTTTGTTATGTACAGTTGGTTATTCTTTCATAATAATAACAAATATCGATTAATAATACACAGATACACAGAGTCTAAAAAGCTGCAACTTAATGTTTGACCTATTTTTTTTTTCCAAATCAATGATTAAACCAAATTTTTTTTTTACTTTCCCAAAAAGGAAGCTTACTACAGAGGGGGGCGTGCTGTAAACCCCTCCACCCCAAACAAAGGGCGGCGTGGGAACACCACCACCCCCACCCCGGCCCGGCGCCACCACCACCAACCGCCGTCGCCCCCCGCCGCCACCACCCCACCACCACCGCATCGCCAGGGCCAGCACCACCACCCCCCACCAGCACCCGGGCCAGCACCCCCACCGCCGCCACCAGCGGCAGGCCCATAACACCCCCCAAACCGCCGCCCCCGCCCCCAAACCCCCCCCAAACCGCCACCAGCGGGCGGTAGGGCTCCATTTTTTTTTTGGGGGTTGTAGTTCCCTTTAAAAAAAAGGGTTTTGTATTTGTTGGAATGTCCAAACGTGCGCCTTTTTTTTTTTTTTAACACCTTTTTTAAAAACAATTTTGTGTCTTTTTTTTTTTAAAGGAAATTAAATGGGGGGGTTTTTTTTTTGGTTGGGTTTAAACCCCCCATCATAATTTTTAAATTTTTTTTTTTAAAAGGGGGCCCCATGGTTTTCCATGGGCTGTACATGAGGAAAATTTAAAAAAGGGAAAAAGTAAAATTTAAACATGACAATAAGGTTTTACGGTAAATAGTAGAAAACCCTGTACGCGTGGGCTCACTTTCTAGAGGGGGGGTGGGGATACAAGGGGGGGGAAGGTGTGGGTCGGGGGGGGGGTAGGGGGTTCATGGCAGGTTTTTGGCCCTGTGGGAAAAGGGGTTTGGTTTTAAAATTTATTTTTAAAAGGGTTCAGGGGTAGGGGGGACTGACTGATGAGGGGGGAGGGGCCCCCTTTAGCATGGCGGAAGGGCCCGGGAGAAATCCTGTATGCGGTTGTGGGGAAAAGGAGTGGGGTGGACTGTAGGACAAATTCTTGGGGTGAACGCGGTTGGTGAGGGATGGTATCGGGAATCATGTGGAAAGGGAAAGGGGGGGGAAGGTTGTGTAAATTTTTTAAGTCCCTGGGGGTGTTTTAAAGTGACTCTTTTGGGCCCCAGGGGGCCCTGAAGGGGGTTGGGAGGGGGGGTAGTGGGGGATTGGTGGGGACAGATGGTTTTGCCGGGCAGGAGGTTTGTTTTGATTGGGGTTGAAAAAGAGGTTTGGGAGGGAGCCTATGCAAGGAGGTTGGAGTCAAGGCGGGAGAGGGGAGGGCATTTTTTGGGGTTTTTTTGCGTGTCAGGTTTTTTGGGGGAAAGGCCAAAAATTTGGGGGAAATATTTTTGAGTTTGGGGTAAAAAGGGGCTTGGTTGGGGGGAAAAGGTGGGGCTTGAAAGGGGAGGGGGGGGGTAAAGGATTCCCCCCCGGGGGCATTTTTCGGGGGTGGACAGGGGGAGGCTCTTGCAAGTACTTTAGGGCCCCCATGGGCTGAAGTCATTTGGGTTTTTAAAAATGTCAAATATGGGCTCCCCATCCCCTTTTTTGACAAACAGTCCTGTGTTTGTGGGGGGGTTTCTTTTTGCCTCGTATGGAAAAAAACTAAGGACACACAGTGAGAGGCTGGGGTTACATGTACACATCGCGTCTGTATGGGGGGTACAGTGGGACCCTTCAAAAGGGGGCCCGCGGATGTAGTCCCAAACAACGCCCCGATCAGGGGATGGGTTGGTGCCTGAAAAAATTTTCCCAAAAAGGGCCCCCTTTTTCCCCTTTTTGGGGGGAAAATGAGGGCCCAAGGGCCATACAAAGCTTGTTTTCCCGGGTGTCTCCCAAAAACCCTGATAAGTTGTTCCGGGGGCTCAAAAAATTTGCCCGGGGCGGTTTTTCCCTTTTTGGGATAAATGTTTTTCTAAGGGCCCATACAAAGCTTTTAGCCCCCCGGGTTCCCAAAACCTGATAAGCTTGTTTTGCCTGTGTGGCTCGAAAAAATTGCCCCAAGGGGGGTTTCCCCTTTTTTTGGTTACATGTAGGTCTTTAAAGGGATAAAAAGCTTGTTTTCCCGGGGGGTTTTCCCAAACCTTTAAAGCTTGTTAGCCTGGGGGCTCAAAAAATTTGCCCCCCAAAGGGTTAAAAAAGTTTTTTTTTAAATAAAGAGGGCGTTTTTGGGCCCCCCGCTTTTTATTGCTTGGGCTGGACATAGAAGAAACAAGGCCAACTATTCAAGGGGGTAGGCTTGGGGCCTCAAAAAATTAGCCCAAAAGGGCTTAAAAAAATAATTTTTAAAAAAAAGCAGGGGGCTTGGCCCCTTGCCTATTTTGCTTGGCTCGGAGCTAGAAGAAAAGGCCCCAAAAAAAGCAGTCGTTTGGCTTGGTTTCCCCAAAAAAATTTCCCCCAAAAGGGGTTTTTTAAAGTATATTTTTAAATAAAGCAGGGCGCTTGGCCCATTGCATATTATTGCTTGGACTCGGAGCATAGAAGAAGCAAGGCCAACTATGCAGTCGTAGGCTTGGTGCCTCAAAAAATTAGCCCAAAGGGCTTAATAAAGTATATTTTTTAAATAAAGCAGGGCGCTTGGCCCATTGCATATTATTGCTTGGACTAGGAGCATAGAAGAAGCAAGGCCAACTATGCAGTGGTAGGCTTGGTGCCTCAAAAAATTAGCCCAAAGGGCTTAATAAAGTATATTTTTAAATAAAGCAGGGCCCTTGGCCCATTGCATATTATTGCTTGGACTCGGAGCATAGAAGAAGCAAGGCCAACTATGCAGTCGTAGGCTTGGTGCCTCAAAAAATTAGCCCAAAGGGCTTAATAACGTATTTTTTTTACATAAAGCAGGGCGCTTGGCCCATTGCATATTATTGCTTGGACTCGGAGCATAGAAGAAGCAAGGCCAACTATGCAGTCGTAGGCTTGGTGCCTCAAAAAATTAGCCCAAAGGGCTTAATAAAGTATATTTTTAAATAAAGCAGGGCGCTTGGCCCATTGCATATTATTGCTTGGACTAGGAGCATAGAAGAAGCAAGGCCAACTATGCAGTGGTAGGGCTTGGTGCCTCAAAAAATTAGCCCAAAGGGCTTAATAAAGTATATTTTTAAATAAAGCAGGGCCCTTGGCCCATTGCATATTATTGCTTGGACTCGGAGCATAGAAGAAGTAAGGCCAACTATGCAGTCGTAGGCTTGGTGCCTCAAAAAAATTAGCCCAAAGGGCTTAATAACGTATTTTTTTACATAAAGCAGGGCGCTTGGCCCATTGCATATTATTGCTTGGACTCGGAGCATAGAAGAAGCAAGGCCAACTATGCAGTCGTAGGCTTGGTGCCTCAAAAAATTAGCCCAAAGGGCTTAATAAAGTATATTTTTAAATAAAGCAGGGCGCTTGGCCCATTGCATATTATTGCTTGGACTAGGAGCATAGAAGAAGCAAGGCCAACTATGCAGTGGTAGGCTTGGTGCCTCAAAAAATTAGCCCAAAGGGCTTAATAAAGTATATTTTTAAATAAAGCAGGGCCCTTGGCCCATTGCATATTATTGCTTGGACTCGGAGCATAGAAGAAGCAAGGCCAACTATGCAGTCGTAGGCTTGGTGCCTCAAAAAATTAGCCCAAAGGGCTTAATAACGTATTTTTTTACATAAAGCAGGGCGCTTGGCCCATTGCATATTATTGCTTGGACTCGGAGCATAGAAGAAGCAAGGCCAACTATGCAGTCGTAGGCTTGGTGCCTCAAAAAATTAGCCCAAAGGGCTTAATAAAGTATATTTTTAAAATAAAAGCAGGGCGCTTGGCCCATTGCATATTATTGCTTGGACTAGGAGCATAGAAGAAGCAAGGCCAACTATGCAGTCGTAGGCTTGGTGCCTCAAAAAATTAGCCCAAAGGGCTTAATAACGTATTTTTTTACATAAAGCAGGGCGCTTGGCCCATTGCATATTATTGCTTGGACTCGAGCATAGAAGAAGCAAGGCCAACTATGCAGTCGTAGGCTTGGTGCCTCAAAAAATTAGCCCAAAGGGCTTAATAACGTATTTTTTTACATAAAGCAGGGCGCTTGGCCCATAGCATATTATTGCTTGGACTGGGTGCCGAATGAAATCAACAGAGCTACGGGACTTGTCATTAATTCCTGTCCAAAATGGGCATATTGTTAACAGCGCAATATCCCAATCATATAAATTATGATTAGGTTAATCTAGGATTTGTGTACTGTCGTCAGGAGGGCTTAGGAACTGTGATGATATCCAATCCTTGTTGAATTTAATTAGAGTGAGCCTGTCGGCATTTTCTGTGGTGAGGCGGGACCTTCTATCAGTGACTATACCCCCAGCGGCACTGAAAACACGCTCTGATGTCACACTAGCAGCTGGGCATGCCAGCACCTCCAAGGCATACAATGACAGCTCAGTCCAAGTGTGCAGCTTGGAAACCCAGTAATTAAAGGGTACAGAAGGGTCGGTTAGGAAGCTGGTACTGTCACTGAGATACTGCTGCACCATGTTGGACAATTGTTGTCTCCTACTCAAGGTCACCGTAGCAAATTACGTTCTTGATTGGAAGGTCTGTTGAACATCGCCCAGTTGGCGGACATCTTACCCCACCTCTTCTTGTCATTGATGGCGTTTGTGTCCCAACCAAAGGCTGCTGTTGGAAAGAGCTGGTTCTTCGATGTATAGCGGATTCAGACGGTGATATTGCCAGCAAAATATCAAGAAGAACCCTCTTTACATGATCCATCGTTAAGCCCTGGATGAGTGCGACAGCAGCGACTGAAATTTGTCTTTGTACCGTGGGTCCAAAAACGTTGACAACCAGTAGAGGTCGCTGTCATAGATGTGTATGACGCGTGGATCTTTGGAGACACATTGACACATTACTTCAGCCATGTGTGCTAAGCTGCAAAGACTCATCTCCTCGGTTACAACAGAATGAAGATCACTACGCGTCGTGGCCTCTAAATCGGTGTCCGCCTCCTCCTCTTCAGCCCACCCATGCTGTACCGACATAAACGTAGGGTTGGGAGTCCCATCAGGGTTCACATCAGTACCAGAGAAAAATAAATCTTCTTCATCATCACCCTCATCAACATCTTCCTGAACCAATGTAGCCTGCTGATATTGGCTAGGGTGGCTAGGATCAGCGATGTTCAATTCTGGCTCCATAGCCATCCGCTGTGCTCTCAAAGCATCTGTTTTGAGATTCAATAGGGATTCTTGGAGCAGGCAGAGCATGGGGATGGTGAGACTTATAATCGACTGATCCCCACTGACGAGTTTGATACAGTATTCGAAGTTATCCAGCAACTCGCAAAGGTCAGCGATCCAGACCCACTCGAAAGTACCGATGTGTGTGGTATGACTTCCAGGTTGACGGGCATGTTGCAGCTGAAATTCCGCTATTGCCTTCTGCTGCTCATTAAACCTTGCCAGCATATGGAAGGTGGAGTTCCATCGCGTAGGCATGTCGCAAATTAGCCTGTGTTTCGGCAAGTTAAATTGGATTTGAAGGGCAGAAAGACTTGCAGCTGCTGTGGACGAATGTCTAAAGTGGGCGCAAATTCGCCTCACCTTATCCAGTAGCTCAGATAACTCTGGGTATATTTTGAGGAATTTCTGAACTACCAGGTTCAGGACATGAGCCATGCAAGGCACATGTACAAGTTTACCGTGCTTTATTGCCGCCACAAGGTTTGCACCATTATCGCTCACAACTAGACCTGGTTGTAGTTCCAGTGGGGCCAGCCACTCATCGGTCTGTTGCTTGAGACCTTTCCACAACTCTGTTGCAGTGTGACGTGTGTCACCTAGGCAGATAAGCTTCAGAAGAGCCTGTTGTCGCCTTGCAGAAGCAGTACTGCAAAGCTCCCAACTCGGACGTGATGGTGCTTGAGGCTCAGCAGTGGACAAGGAAGTGGCAGAAGCAGATTGGGCACTGGACATATATGAGGAGGCAGACACCCGGAATGATGTTGGGCCCGCTATTCGTGGAGTTGGAAGTATGTCAGATGGTACAGTTTTAGAAGTTGGGACACTCTCCACCAGGTTGATCCAGTGAGCCGTTAGTGAAATGTATCTGCCCTGTCCACAACTACTTGTCCACGTGTCCGTAGTTAGGTGGACTTTGGCGGTGACAGCATTTGTTAAAGCACGTTTTAAGTTGTTAACCACGTGCTGGTGTAAGGCGGGAACGGCACTACGTGAGAAAAAGTACCGGCTGGGTACAGAGTATCGTGGTGCTGCCTCAGCCATCAACTCCCGAAAAGACTCTGTACCCACAAGCCTAAACGGCAGCATTTCCACAGCTAACAACTTGGCTATTTTCGCTGTCACTTTTTGGGAATATGGGTGTGTCGGTTGGAACTTCCGCTGTCTTTCATACAGCTGTGGCACTGACAACTGCACGTTTGGACCAGACTGACAAGAGGATTGACTACTGTCATGTCTGTCTTGTAAAGCACCTTGGGAGGGAGTACGCTTGAGCAGGAGCTGAAGCCTGAACACTTGCTGGTGAAGGATGTATCTGAGGTGGCCTGGAAGTGTTTGGATCAGAAGGCACTGATTTTGAACCCTGATAGGGTGCCCACTGAATTGGGTGCTTAAGAGACATATGCTTGCGCATACTGCTGGTGCTCTGGTTTCCTTTTACCGTGCCTCTGCTAAGCCTTGCCTGGCACATCTTACAGATAACCATATTTGGTAATGTTGGGCTATCCTTAAAAAATTTCCACACACTGGCTGTTCGTCCTTTATTTTTAATTGGAGGAAGAGGAGGATGACTCTGTTCAACACCAACTGTGGACACATTTTGGGCAACTGTGTTTGCAGTTTGTGCAACAGTTGGCACAGTTTGTGCCACAGTTGACGCTATTTGGGCAACTGTTCTCACAGTTTGTGTTCTGGAGACAGTACGCCTTTGTGATTTTGCCAGTGGTACATAGCCACTTTCGTCCTCCTGGCTGCTCTCTTGGCTATGCAATTCAGCAATCCAGGTAGGATCTGTGGTGTCATCATCCACCCCTTCCAGTTCAAAGGATTCTGGATAAACTGACTGAGCAGGCTGGCCAGATGAGATGTGTGTCTCATCATCCTCATCATCATCACCACCTCCTGAGATACTGTTTGCATTTCGTGAAAGTGTCTTTCCTCAGGACGCGCTACTTCCAAACTTTGGCCATGAGTAGACATTTCGTCTACTTCAAGTATCTCGTCAGGCAGTGACAAAAAACCCCTTGATAAGAACCGAATAAGTCATCCGAGTGACCAAGGTCCATATTCAAATTTTCCTCTGGCTGCCGATGGGTTGAGGCAATATGACGACTTTGAGGATTGGATGGCGCTGCATTGTCTGTAGCGACACTAGAATGTCTTGCCACGGATGATTGCGTACTGCAAGAACCAGTGGTCGAGGGCGTCTGAGCCATCCAAGATGTTATCTTGTCATGCTCATCCGGCCTCAACACACGTTTTCTTTGAGTACTGGGATTTCTAGGTAGAAAAAAGGACGTTCTATCAATCCTAGGCTGTGTACTTGTACCAGTGCCTTCTTGGGCAAGACTGCTGCGGCCACGAGCTCGTCCCTGTCCCTTTGCAACATCCTTTTTGGTAATTGTTTTTTTTTGAGACATTGTAGATGAATGCACAGTCACCAAGTTGGAGTTAGGTGTTGCTGTATGCGTCACTTGCTGGCGGGGTAAGTGTGCGCGCGCACACTTGGCAGTGAAGCCGCACACTACACTCCCTAAAAAAATTAGTTTCAAGTGCGCACAGCCACCGAGATGTGGTTAGGTTAGCTGAATGCGTCACTTGCTGGCGGGGTAAGTGTGCGCTGTCACACTTGGCAGTGAAGCCGCACACTACACTCCCTAAAAAAATTAGTTTCAAGTGCGCACAGCCACCCAGATGTGGTTAGGTTAGCTGAATGCGTCACTTGCTGGCGGGGTAAGTGTGCGCTCTCACACTTGGCAGTGAAACCGCACACTACACTCCCTAAAAAAATTGGTTTGAAGTGCGCACAGCCACCGAGATGTGGTTAGGTTAGCTGAATGCGTCACTTGCTGGCGGGTAAGTGTGCGCTGTCACACTTGGCAGTGAAGCCGCACACTACACTCCCTAAAAAAATTAGTTTCAAGTGCGCACAGCCACCGAGATGTGGTTAGGTTAGCTGAATGCGTCACTTGCTGGCGGGGTAAGTGTGCGCTGTCACACTTGGCAGTGAAGCCGCACACTACACTCCCTAAAAAAATTAGTTTCAAGTGCGCACAGCCACCCAGATGTGGTTAGGTTAGCTGAATGCGTCACTTGCTGGCGGGGTAAGTGTGCGCTCTCACACTTGGCAGTGAAACCGCACACTACACTCCCTAAAAAAATTGGTTTGAAGTGCGCACAGCCACCGAGATGTGGTTAGGTTAGCTGAATGCGTCACTTGCTGGCGGGGTAAGTGTGCGCTCTCACACTTGGCAGTGAAACCGCACACTACACTCCCTAAAAAAATTGGTTTGAAGTGCGCACAGCCACCGAGATGTGGTTAGGTTAGCTGAATGCGTCACTTGCTGGCGGGGTAAGTGTGCGCTCTCACACTTGGCAGTGAAACCGCACACTACACTCCTAAAAAAATTGGTTTGAAGTGCGCACAGCACCGAGATGTGGTTAGGTTAGCTGAATGCGTCACTTGCTGGCGGGGTAAGTGTGCGCTGTCACACTTGGCAGTGAAGCCGCACACTACACTCCCTAAAAAAATTAGTTTCAAGTGCGCACAGCCACCGAGATGTGGTTAGGTTAGCTGAATGCGTCACTTGCTGGCGGGGTAAGTGTGCGCTGTCACACTTGGCAGTGAAGCCGCACACTACACTCCCTAAAAAAATTAGTTTCAAGTGCGCACAGCCACCGAGATGTGGTTAGGTTAGCTGAATGCGTCACTTGCTGGCGGGGTAAGTGTGCGCTGTCACACTTGGCAGTGAAGCCGCACACTACACTCCCTAAAAAAATTAGTTTCAAGTGCGCACAGCCACCGAGATGTGGTTAGGTTAGCTGAATGCGTCACTTGCTGGCGGGGTAAGTGTGCGCTGTCACACTTGGCAGTGAAGCCGCACACTACACTCCCTAAAAAAATTAGTTTCAAGTGCGCACAGCCACCGAGATGTGGTTAGGTTAGCTGAATGCGTCACTTGCTGGCGGGGTAAGTGTGCGCTGTCACACTTGGCAGTGAAGCCGCACACTACACTCCCTAAAAAAATTAGTTTCAAGTGCGCACAGCCACCGAGATGTGGTTAGGTTAGCTGAATGCGTCACTTGCTGGCGGGGTAAGTGTGCGCTGTCACACTTGGCAGTGAAGCCGCACACTACACTCCCTAAAAAAATTAGTTTCAAGTGCGCACAGCCACCGAGATGTGGTTAGGTTAGCTGAATGCGTCACTTGCTGGCGGGGTAAGTGTGCGCTCTCACACTTGGCAGTGAAACCGCACACTACACTCCCTAAAAAAATTGGTTTGAAGTGCGCACAGCCACCGAGATGTGGTTAGGTTAGCTGAATGCGTCACTTGCTGGCGGGGTAAGTGTGCGCTGTCACACTTGGCAGTGAAGCCGCACACTACACTCCCTAAAAAAATTAGTTTCAAGTGCGCACAGCCACCCAGATGTGGTTAGGTTAGCTGAATGCGTCACTTGCTGGCGGGGTAAGTGTGCGCTCTCACACTTGGCAGTGAAACCGCACACTACACTCCCTAAAAAAATTGGTTTGAAGTGCGCACAGCCACCGAGATGTGGTTAGGTTAGCTGAATGCGTCACTTGCTGGCGGGGTAAGTGTGCGCTGTCACACTTGGCAGTGAAACCGCACACTACACTCCCTAAAAAAATTGGTTTGAAGTGCGCACAGCCACCGAGATGTGGTTAGGTTAGCTGAATGCGTCACTTGCTGGCGGGGTAAGTGTGCGCTCTCACACTTGGCAGTGAAACCGCACACTACACTCCCTAAAAAAATTGGTTTGAAGTGCGCACAGCCACCGAGATGTGGTTAGGTTAGCTGAATGCGTCACTTGCTGGCGGGGTAAGTGTGCGCTGTCACACTTGGCAGTGAAGCCGCACACTACACTCCCTAAAAAAATTAGTTTTCAAGTGCGCACAGCCACCGAGATGTGGTTAGGTTAGCTGAATGCGTCACTTGCTGGCGGGGTAAGTGTGCGCTTTCACACTTGGCAGTGAAGCCGCACACTACACTCCCTAAAAAAATTAGTTTCAAGTGCGCACAGCCACCGAGATGTGGTTAGGTTAGCTGAATGCGTCACTTGCTGGCGGGGTAAGTGTGCGCTGTCACACTTGGCAGTGAAGCCGCACACTACACTCCCTAAAAAAAATTAGTTTCAAGTGCGCACAGCCACCGAGATGTGGTTAGGTTAGCTGAATGCGTCACTTGCTGGCGGGGTAAGTGTGCGCTGTCACACTTGGCAGTGAAGCCGCACACTACACTCCCTAAAAAAATTAGTTTCAAGTGCGCACAGCCACCGAGATGTGGTTAGGTTAGCTGAATGCGTCACTTGCTGGCGGGGTAAGTGTGCGCTGTCACACTTGGCAGTGAAGCCGCACACTACACTCCCTAAAAAAATTAGTTTCAAGTGCGCACAGCCACCGAGATGTGGTTAGGTTAGCTGAATGCGTCACTTGCTGGCGGGTAAGTGTGCGCTGTCACACTTGGCAGTGAAGCCGCACACTACACTCCCTAAAAAAAATTAGTTTCAAGTGCGCACAGCCACCGAGATGTGGTTAGGTTAGCTGAATGCGTCACTTGCTGGCGGGGTAAGTGTGCGCTCTCACACTTGGCAGTGAAACCGCACACTACACTCCCTAAAAAAATTGGTTTGAAGTGCGCACAGCCACCGAGATGTGGTTAGGTTAGCTGAATGCGTCACTTGCTGGCGGGGTAAGTGTGCGCTGTCACACTTGGCAGTGAAGCCGCACACTACACTCCCTAAAAAAATTAGTTTCAAGTGCGCACAGCCACCGAGATGTGGTTAGGTTAGCTGAATGCGTCACTTGCTGGCGGGGTAAGTGTGCGCTGTCACACTTGGCAGTGAAGCCGCACACTACACTCCCTAAGGTGGAGTACGTGCTAGCAGCAACGCACTGGTCTGCCACAGAAAAAATAACGCTCTATGGCTTATTAGGAACAAAAATCGATCTGGTGCAAAAACAAAAATGAAACAGCACCTCAGCTAAGCCTCTGACTGCAGCTGTTAGCAAAGCTGAGTGAGTAAGCTAAGCTATGAGGTCCGTCCTGTGTGCACTAAGGCTTCTCCTTCCTTCCCTCCCTGCCTGCCTGCCTACACAGCACTACTCCGTCCTCCTCCTAGCTCTCAGAAGAGCTTTTTGGGTTAATATAAGGAATCTTCCCTACACTGACAATCCCTGATCTGCTCCAGCATATATCTCTCTCTCCCTATACTAGGTCAGATCGTCTCAGGAATGTGCCCAAAATGGCGGGGACAAGCCTTATATACTGCCTTGCCTGTCATAGATGACATAGGCATGACGATGGACAGCAGCCAATCATAGTCCTGACACAACCAACTTTGCTATGCCATTACTGACTATGATTGGCTATCTTCACAAGTTTTCTGACCTAACACGCACGCTGTGCTGACTCGCAACATAACAGATTCTGTATTCCACAGTCCGAATCCCGAATACAGTATACAGGACTCGGATTCGTAGACTCGTAGGACTCGGAATCGTAGACTCGCTCAGACTCGCTGCTGACAGCGGGTATCTGTGACGAGTCAAGCTTATTGCCATTGAATTCCATTGGACTCGTCACTGTGCGAGTCCAAGCTGGGAGATTCGCCGAGTAACGAGTCCTGCGAGGACCTTCAGAATCGCCGAGTCCCGAGTCCTAGCGAGTAGACTCGCCCATCCCTAATAGGATCGAGATAGGATCGAGATACATTCGAGATACATTCGAGATAGGATCGAGATAGGATCGAGATACATTCGAGATAGGATCGAGATAGGATCGAGATAGGATCGAGATACATTCAAGATAGGATCGAGATAGGATCGAGATACGTTCGAGATAGGATCGAGATACGTTCGAGATAGGATCGAGATACATTCGAGATAGGATCGAAATAGGATCGAGATATGATCGAAATACGTTCGAGATAGGATCGAGATAGGATCGAGATACGTTCGAGATAGGATCGAGATACATTCGAGATAGGATCGAGATACGTTCGAGATAGGATCGAGATACGTTCGAGATAGGATCGAAATAGGATCGAGATATGATCGAAATACGTTCGAGATAGGATCGAGATAGGATCGAGATACGTTCGAGATAGGATCGAGATACATTCGAGATAGGATCGAGATACGTTCGAGATAGGATCGAGATAGGGTCGAGATACGTTCGAGATAGGATCGAGATACATTCGAGATAGAATCGAGATACGTTCGAGTTACATTCGAGATAGGATCGAGATACGTTCGAGATAGGATCGAGATAGGATCGAGATACATTCGAGATAGGATCGAGATAGGATCGAGATACATTCAAGATAGGATCGAGATAGGATCGAGATACGTTCGAGATAGGATCGAGATACGTTCGAGATAGGATCGATATACGTTCGAGATAGGATCGAGATACATTTGAAATAGGATCGAGATACGTTCGAGATACATTCGAGATAGGATCGAGATACGTTCGAGATAGGATCGAGATAGGATCGAGATACATTCGAGATAGGATCGAGATAGGATCGAGATACATTCGAGATAGGATAGAGATAGGATCGAGATACGTTCGAGATAGGATCGAGATACGTTCGAGATAGGATCGAGATAGGATCGAGATAGGATCGATATGCATTCGAGATAGGATCGAGATAGGATCGAGATACGTTCGAGATAGGATCGAGATACGTTCGAGATAGGATCGAGATACGTTCGAGATAGGATCGAGATAGGATCGAGATACATTCGAGATAGGATCGAGATACGTTCAAGATAGGATCGAGATACATTCGAGATAGGATAGAGATAGGATCGAGACACATTCGAGATACATTCGAGATAGGATCGAGATACGTTCGAGATAGGATCGAGATAGGATCGAGATACATTCGAGATAGGATCGAGATACGTTCGAGATAGGATCGAGATAGGATCGAGATACATTCGAGATAGGATCGAGATACGTTCGAGATAGGATCGAGATAGGATCGAGATACATTCGAGATAGGATCGAGATACGTTCGAGATAGGATCGAGATACATTGGAAATAGGATTGAGATAGGATCGAGATACATTCGAGATAGGATCGAGGTACGTTCGAGATAGGATCTCGATCCTATCTCGATCCTATCTCGAACGTATCTCGATCTTATCTCGATCCTATCTCGATCCTATCTCGAACGTATCTCGATCCTATCTCGTACGTATCTCGATCCTATCTCGAATGTATCTCGATCCTATCTCGATCCTATCTCGAACGTATCTCGATCCTATCTCGAACGTATCTCGATCCTATCTCGAATGTATATCGATCCTATCTCGATCCTATCTCGATCCTATCTCGAACATATCTCGATCCTATCTCGAACGAGTATCGAGATACATTCGAGATAGGATCGAGATACATTCGAGATAGGATCGAGATAGGATCGATATACGTTCGAGATAGGATCGAGATACATTCGAGATAGGATCGAGATACGTTCGAGATACATTCGAGATAGGATCGAGATACGTTCGAGATAGGATCGAGATAGGATCGAGATACATTCGAGATAGGATCGAGATAGGATCGAGATACATTCGAGATAGGATCGAGATAGGATCGAGATACGTTCGAGATAGGATCGAGATACGTTCGAGATAGGATCGAGATAGGATCGAGATAGGATCGAGATAGCATTCGAGATAGGATCGAGATAGGATCGAGATACGTTCGAGATAGGATCGAGATACGTTCGAGATAGGATCGAGATACGTTCGAGATAGGATCGAGATAGGATCGAGATACATTCGAGATAGGATCGAGATACGTTCAAGATAGGATCGAGATACATTCGAGATAGGATAGAGATAGGATCGAGATACATTCGAGATACATCATTCGAGATACATTCGAGATAGGATCGAGATAGGATCGAGATACATTCGAGATAGGATCGAGATAGATCGAGATAGGATCGAAGATAATCGAGATAGGATCGAGATACATTCGAGATAGGATCGAGATAGGATTCGAGATAGATCGAGATACTTCGAGATAGGATCGAGATACGTTCGAGATAGGATCGAGATAGGATCGAGATACATTCGAGATAATCGAGATAGGATCGAGATACGTTCGAGATAGGATCGAGATAGGATCGAGATACGTTCGAGATAGGATCGAGATACTTCGAGATAGGATCGAGATAGGATCGAGATACATTCGAGATAGGATTCGAGATAGGATCGAGATACATTCGAGATAGGATCGAGATAGGATCGAGATACGTTCGAGATAGGATCGAGATAGCGATATCGAGATAGGATCGAGAT
>JARQOC010002821.1:0-21491 GCA_033576535.1 Allobates femoralis | reverse complement strand
CAGGCTGGTAATGTATGAGCGCAGCGCTGCGTGCGGGGGGGGGGGCATCCTGAGGTGGGGGCGCCAAAAAGTGAGGGGGGCCTGGGGCTGCTGTGTACTACCCCTGGGGCTGCTGTAAATACCCCTGGGACTGCTGTGTACTACCCCTGGGGCTGCTGTGTATTACCCCTGGGGCTGCTGTGTACTACCCCTGGGGCTGCTGTGTATTACCCCTGGGGCTGCTGTATACACCCCTGGGGCTGCTGTGTACTACCCCTGGGGCTGCTGTATACTACCCCTGGGGCTGCTGTGTACTACCCCTGGGGCTGCTGCGTACTACCCCTGGGGCTGCTGTATACTACCCCTGGGGCTGCTGTGTACTACCCCTGGGGCTGCTGTATACTACTACTGGGGCTGCTGTATACTACTGCTGGGGCTGCTGTATACACCCCTGGGGCTGCTGTGTACTACCCCTGGGGCTGCTGTGTACTACCCCTGGGGCTGCTGTATACTACCCCTGGGGCTGCTGTATACACCCCTGGGGCTGCTGTATACACCCCTGGGGCTGCTGTGTATTACCCCTGGGGCTGCTGTGTACTACCCCTGGGGCTGCTGTGTACTACCCCTGGGGCTGCTGTGTACACCCCTGGGGCTGCTGTATACTACCCCTGGGGCTGCTGTGTACTACCCTGGGGCTGCTGTGTACTACCCCTGGGGCTGCTGTGTACTACCCCTGGGGCTGCTGTATACTACCCCTGGGGCTGCTGTGTACTACCCCTGGGGCTGCTGTATACTACTACTGGGGCTGCTGTATACTACTACTGGGGCTGCTGTATACACCCCTGGGGCTGCTGTGTACTACCCCTGGGGCTGCTGTGTACTACCCCTGGGGCTGCTGTGTACTACCCCTGGGGCTGCTGTATACTACCCCTGGGGCTGCTGTATACACCCCTGGGGCTGCTGTGTACTACCCCTGGGGCTGCTGTGTACTACCCCTGGGGCTGCTGTGTACTACCCCTGGGGCTGCTGTGTACTACCCCTGGGGCTGCTGTGTACACCCCTGGGGCTGCTGTGTACACCCCTGGGGCTGCTGTGTACACCACTGGGGCTGCTGTGTACACCCCTGGGGCTGCTGTGTAAGCCCCTGGGGCTGCTGTGTATACCCCTGGGGCTGCTGTGTATACCCCTGGGGCTGCTGTGTACACCCCTGGGGCTGCTGTGTACACCCCTGGGGCTGCTGTGTACACCCCTGGGGCTGCTGTGTATACCCCTGGGGCTGCTGTGTATACCCCTGGGGCTGCTATGTATACCTCTGGGGCTGCTGTGTACTACATAAGGGCTGCTGTATACCACTGGGGCTGCTGTATATACTGCTGGGGCCTGCATACCACTGGGGAGGCTGCTGTATACTACCACTGGGGAGGCCTGTATACCACACTGCTGGGGGCTGTATACCTGTGCTGGGGTCCACCCTCGGCTTATACACGAGTCAATAGGTTTTCCCAGGTTTTGGGGGCAAAAGTAGGGGGGTCGGCTTATACACGGGTCGGCTTATACACGAGTATATACGGTACTGGAATAATAAGGGGATGGGATATCACTATATAATAATACAATTACTGGGATAATAAGGGGATGGGATATCACTATATAATAATACAATTACTGGGATAATAAGGGGATGGGATATCACTATATAATAATACAATTACTGGGGATAATAAGAGGATGAGATATCACTATATAATAATACAATTACTGGGATAATAAGGGGATGGGATATCATTATATAATAATACAATTACTGGGGATAATAAGGGGATGGGATATCACTATATAATAATACAATTACTGGGGATAATAAGGGGATGGGATATCACTATATAATAATACAATTACTGGGATAATAAGGGGATGGATATCGCTATATAACAATACAATTACTGGGGATAATAAGGGGATGGGATATCACTATATAATAATACAATTACTGGGATAATAAGGGGATGGGATATCACTATATAATAATACAATTACTGGGGATAATAAGGGGATGGGATATCACTATATAATAATACAATTACTGGGGATAATAAGGAGATGGGATATCACTATATAATAATACAATTACTGGGGATAATAAGGGGATGGGATATCACTATATAATAATACAATTACTGGGATAATAAGGGGATGGGATATCACTATATAATAATACAATTACTGGGGATAATAAGGGGATGGGATATCACTATATAATAATACAATTACTGGGATAATAAGGGGATGGGATATCACTATATAATAATACAATTACTGGGATAATAAGGGGATGGGATATCACTATGTAATAATACAATTACTGGGATAATAAGGGGATGGGATATCACTATATAATAATACAATTACTGGGATAATAAGGGGATGGGATATCACTATGTAATAATACAATTACTGGGGATAATAAGGGGATGGGATATCACTATATAATAATACAATTACTGGGATAATAAGGGGATGGGATATCACTATATAATAATACAATTACTGGGGATAATAAGGGGATGGGATATCACTATATAATAATACAATTACTGGGATAATAAGGGATGGGATATCGCTATATAATAATACAATTACTGGATAATAAGGGGATGGGATATCACTATATAATAATACAATTACTGGGATAATAAGGGATGGGATATCACTATATAATAATACAATTACTGGGATAATAAGGGGACGGGATATCACTATATAATAATACAATTACTGGGGATAATAAGGGGATGGGATATCACTATATAATAATACAATTACTGGGATAATAAGGGGATGGGATATCACTATATAATAATACAATTACTGGGATAATAAGGGGATGGGATATCACTATATAATAATACAATTACTGGGGATAATAAGGGGATGGGATATCACTATATAATAATACAATTACTGGGATAATAAGGGGACGGGATATCACTATATAATAATACAATTACTGGGGATAATAAGGGGATGGGATATCACTATATAATAATATACAATTACTGGGGATAATAAGGGGACGGGATATCACTATATAATAATATACCATTACTGGGGATAATAAGGGGATGGGATATCACTATATAATAATATACAATTACTGGGGATAATAAGGGGATGGGATATCACTATATAATAATACAATTACTGGGATAATAAGGGGATGGGATATCACTATATAATAATACAATTACTGGGGGTAATAAGGGGATGGGATATCACTATATAATAATACAATTACTGGGGATAATAAGGGGATGGGATATCGCTATATAATAATACAATTACTGGGGATAATAAGGGGATGGGATATCACTATATAATAATACAATTACTGGGGATAATAAGGGGATGGGATATCACTATATAATAATACAATTACTGGGGATAATAAGGGGATGGGATATCACTATATAATAATACAATTACTGGGATAATAAGGGGATGGGATATCTATTTCTATTATATAAAACCCGAAGGCCACTTCCGCCCAAAATCCGCTTCCGCTTCCGTGATGGCCTCCCTCCTGTGTCAAACACAGGAACCGGAAGCACCAGACCCACAGAGCCCCGTCTGCGCCCACCCACATCCGGCCCACAGCCCTGCTGCCCCATCACCCCCCTGCCTGTCACCATAGCCATCCTCCACTGCCCGCGCTCCCCGCCTGTCACAACACTTCCCCCCGCTGCCCCATCACCCCCCTGCCTGTCACCATAGCCGCCCTCCACTCTCCGGTCACCCCCCACTCTCCTGTCACCCCCCCACTCTCCGGTCACCCCCCCGCCTCTTACCACAGCTCCCTCCAGCCAGCCACGATCTCTATTCATGGGCTTCAGGACCTCTGATGACGTCACGATGATGGGTGGAGTCACATATCACATGACCGTGACGTCATCAAAGGTCCTGTCCCGATCTCACCTACTCTGCCTATTCATCCCCCTGCGCTGCACACTGACCCACGATCTCCTCACCCCCGCTCTGACCACCCACCCCCACACTGACCACTTACCCCCACTCTGCCCCTGACGCCCACTCTGACCACCCACCCCCACACTGACCACTGACCCCCACTCTGCCCCTGACCCCCACTCTGACCACTCACCCCCTCTCTGCCCCCCTCACCCCCACTCTGCCCCTGCTCTGCCCACTGACCCCCACTCTGACCACTGGCCCCCACTCTGCCCACTCACCCCCAAACTCTGCCCACTCACCCCCCTACTCTTCCCCCTGACCCCCTCTCTGCCCCCTCACCCCCACTCTGCCCACTGACCCCCACTCTGCCCCTGCTCTGCCCACTGACCCCCACTCTGACCACTGGCCCCCACTCTGCCCACTCACCCCCAAACTCTGCCCACTCACCCCCCTACTCTTCCCCCTTAACCCCTCTCTGCCCCTGACCCCCACTCTGACCACTCACCCCCCAACTCTGCCCCCTCACCCTCTCTCTGCCCCACTCACCCCCACTCTGCCCCTGCTCTGCCCACTGACCCCCACTCTGACCACTGGCCCCCACCTCTGCCCACTCACCCCCAAACTCTGCCCACTCACTCCCCCCTACTCTTTCCCCCCTGACCCCCTCTATCTCCCCCCATCCCCCTCACTCTGCCCCCTCACCCCACCCCACTCTGCCCACTGACCCCCACTCTGCCCCTGACCCTGCTCTGCCCACTGACCCCCACTCTGACCACTGACCCCCACTCTGACCACTGACCCCAACTTCTGCCCACTCACCCCCCAACTCTGCCCACTCACCCCCTCTGCCCCCCTCACCCCCTGCTCTGCCCACTGACCCCCACTCTGCCCTGACCCTGCCCACTCACCCCCACTCTGCACACTGACCCCCACTCTGCCACTGCTCTGCCCACTGACCCCCACTCTGGACCACTGCGCCCCCACTCATGCCCCACTCACCCCCACAACTCTGCCACATCTCACCCCCCTACTCTTCCCCCTGAACCCCTCTCTGCCCCCCTCACCCCCACTCTGCACACTGACCCCCACTCTGCCCCTGCTCTGCCCACTGACCCCCACTCTGACCACTGGCCCCCACTCTGCCCACTCACCCCCAAACTCTGCCCACTCACCCCCCTACTCTTCCCCATGAACCCCTCTCTGCCCCCTCACCCCCACTCTGCACACTCACCCTCTCTCTGCCCCTGACCCTGCTCTGCCCACTCACCCCCACTCTGACCACCGACCCTCACTCTGCCCACTCACCCCCAAACTCTGCCCACTCACCCCCCTACTCTTCCCCCTGACCCCCTCTTTGCCCCCTCACCCCCACTCTGCACACTGACCCCCACTCTGCCCCTGACCCTGCTCTGCCCACCCACCCCCACTCTGACCATTGACCCCCACTCTGACCCTGCCCACTCACCCCCACTCTGACCACTGACCCCAACTCTGCCCACTCACCCCCCAACTCTGCCCACTCACCCCCCAACTCTGCCCACTCACCCCCTCTGCCCCCCTCACCCCCACTCTGCCCCTGCTCTGCCCACTGACCCCCACTCTGACCACTGACCCCCACTCTGACCACTCACCCCCAAACTCTGCCCACTCACCCCCTCTCTGCCCCCTCACCCACATTCTGCCCACTCACCCCCTCTCTGCTCACTCACCCCCTCTCTGTCCACTCACCCACCATTATGCCCACTGACCATGCTCTGCCCACTCACCCTGCTCGCCCCATTGACCCCTCACACTGGCCACTCATCCTGCTCTGCCTACTCACCCCCCACTGACCCCTCACACTGACCCTGCTCTGCCCACTGACCCCTCACTCACCCTGCTCTGCCCACTCACCCTGCTCAGCCCACTGACCCCTCACACTGCCCACTGACCCTCCTCTGCCCACTGAACATGCTCTGCCCCCTGACCCCTCAATGCCCACTCACCCTGCTCTGCCCACTGACCCCTCACACACCCCACTGACCCTGCTCTGCCCCACTCACCCCTCACACTGACCCTGCTCTGCCCACTGACCCCTCACACTGCCCACTGACCCCTCACACTGCCCACTCACGCCTCACACTGCCCACTGAACATGCTATGCCCACTTACCCCTCACACTGCCCACTGACCATGCTCTGGCCACTGACCCCTCACACTGCCTACTGACCCTGCTCTGCTCATTTACTCCCGCTCTGCCCACTCACCCCCGCTCTGCCCACTCGCCCCTGCTTTTACCACTCACCCTGGCCTGCCCACTGACCACCCTCTGTTCACTCACCCCCCGCTCTGCCCTTTCACCATGCCCACTGACCCCTGCTCTGCCAACTGACCGTGCCCACTCACCCATGCTCTACCCACTCACCCTTCTCTGCCCACTCACTCTGCCCACTGACCGCCGCTCTGCCCACTAACCCCTGTTCTGCCCACTGACTGTGCCCAATAACCCTTGCTATGCCCACTAAACCCTGCTGCTCTGCCCACTCACCCCCGCTCTGCCCGCTGACCCCTGCTCTGCTCACTGACTGTGCCCACTCACCCCTGCTCTGCCCACTCACCCCTGCTCTACCCACTGATTTTTGCCACTAACCCCTCCTGTGCCTACTGACTGTGCCCACTGACCCCTGCTCTGCCCATTAACCCCTGCTCTGACCACTGACCCCCGCTATGACCCTGCTCTGACCACTGATGCCCCAATCCTGCTCACTGACCATGCTCTGCCCATTCACCCCCCCACTCTGCCCACTCACCCCCGCTCTGCCCTCTGACCCTGCTCTGCCTACCTACCCCCCCCCCCTCTGGCTACTGACCATGCCCACTGACCCCAGCTCTGCCCACAGACCCCAGCTCTGCCTACTGACCCTGCTCTGACTACTGATTATGCCCACTGACCCCTGCTCTGCCCAATGACTCTGCCCACTAACCCCTGCTCTTCCCACTCATCCCCCACTCTGCCCACTGACCCCCGCTTTGCCCACTCACCCCCAGCAGATCGGTTTCCCAGCCAACGACAGCTCCTGTCCTGCCACCTACAAGACGGGTGGAGCGAGCCGCCGCAGGGTAAGTATCCTCACTGAGGTTTTTTTATTTTTATTATCACCATGAAGGGAGGGGGGTGTGCAGCCCCAGAGGGAGGGCGGCCGCAGAGACTGGAGGCCCAGAGGGACGGGTGCCGCGGGGAGCGGAAGGGGTCAGGAGGAGCGCCTCCATCCTGCCCCCCCTATCCATCCTGCCCCCCAACACCATCCTGCCCCCCCGACTCCATCCCGCACCCCCACCACCATCCTCACCCCCCGCCAACATCCTGCCCCGCCCCCTACATCCTCCCCCCTCCCCCACCACCATCCTGCCCTGCCATCTCCATCCTGCCCTGCCGCCTCCATCCTGCCCTGCCTTCTCCATCCTGCCTCGCTCTGTCCATCCTGCGCCACTCACCTCCATCCTGCCCCTCCGTCTCCATCCTGCCCCTCCGTCTCCATCCTGCCCCTCCGTCTCCATCCTGCCCCTCCGTCTCCATCCTGCCCCTCCGTCTCCATCCTGCCCCCCCCCTCCATCCTGCCCCGCCCCCTCCATCCTGCTCCGCCCCCTCCATCCTGCTCCGCCCCCTCCATCCTGCTCCGCCCCCTCCATCCTGCTCCGCCACCCCATCCTGCTCCGCAACCCACCATCCTGCCCCCCTTGCACCTTCCTGCCCCCCTTGCACCTTCCTGCCCCGCTCACTCCATCCTGCCCCGCTCACTCCATCCTGCCCCGCTCGCTCCATCCTGCCCTGCTCGCTCCATCCTCACCCCCGCTGTTCTTGCTCCCCCGCCTCCATCCTGCCCTCATGCTTACTCATCCTGCCCCGCTTGCTCCATTCTGCTCATCTGCCTCCATCCTGCTCCTCCCGCTCCATCCTGCTCAATCCTGCCCCTTCGGCTTCATCCTGCTCCTCCGCCTCCATCCTGCCCCGCTCAATCCATCCTGCCCCCCGCTCTTCTTGCTCCCCCGCCTCCATCCTGCCCCCGCTCGCTCCATCCTGCCCCCCCGCCTCCATCCTGCCCCCCCGCCTCCATCCTGCCCCCCCGCCTCCATCCTGTTGCCCCGCCTCCATCCTGTTGCCCCGCCTCCATCCTGTTGCCCCGCCTCCATACTCTTTCCCCACTCGCTCCATTCTGCCCCCCCAACACAATCCTGCCCCCCCTCACCTCCTCAGCTGATTGCTTGCCCAGGCAACTACAGGTCCTAAAGGCCTGTAGGACCTACAAGGCGGAGGCGGAGCGAGCCGCCGGACAGGTGAGTATCCTCACTGAGGATTTTTTTATTTTTACTGTGGACGACCGGGGGCCAGGAGGAGTGGGGGACCGCGGTCACCGCAGTATTGCCATATACCAGAGTGCTGCTATACATGTGCTATAATGTACTGCCATATACCATAGTGCTGCTATACATGTACTGTAATGTACCGCCATATACCATAGCACTGCTATACATGTACTGTAATGTACCGCCATATACCATAGTGCTGCTATACATGTGCTATAATGTACCACCATATACTATAGTGCTGCTATACATGTACTGTAATGTACCGCCATATACTATAGTGCTGCTATACATTTACTATAATCTACCGCCATATACTATAGTGCTGCTATACATGTGCTCTAATTACCACCATATACCATCGTACTGCTATATATATATCTTACTAGATGGTGGCCCGATTCTAAAGAATCGGGTAGTCTAGAATCTATATAGAGTTTATTTAGTAATAGGGGAGTGCTGTGAAATTAATTGTGTGTATACAGGCGGCTCAGTGGTTAGCAGAGTATACGGTGGCTCAGTGGTCAGCAGTGAGTGCGGTGGCTCAGTGGTCAGCAGTGAGTGCGGTGGCTCAGTGGTCAGCAGTGAGTGCGGTGGCTCAGTGGTCAGCAGTGAGTGCGGTGGCTCAGTGGTCAGCAGTGAGTGCGGTGGCTCAGTGGTCAGCAGTGAGTGCGGTGGCTCAGTGGTCAGCAGTGAGTGCGGTGGCTCAGTGGTCAGCAGTGAGTGCGGTGGCTCAGTGGTCAGCAGTGAGTGCGGTGGCTCAGTGGTCAGCAGTGAGTGCGGTGGCTCAGTGGTCAGCAGTGAGTGCGGTGGCTCAGTGGTCAGCAGTGAGTGCGGTGGCTCAGTGGTCAGCAGTGAGTGCGGTGGCTCAGTGGTCAGCAGTGAGTGCGGTGGCTCAGTGGTCAGCAGTGAGTGCGGTGGCTCAGTGGTCAGCAGAGAGTGCGGTGGCTCAGTGGTCAGCAGTGAGTGCAGCACAGGCTGGAGGGGGCAGAGGCTGGAGGGGGAAAGGAGGGAGGAGGCAGAGGAGGCAGAAACTGGAGGGTTAGAGGAGGAGGGGTCAGAGGAGGGAGGGGGCGGAGGCTGGGGGCAGAGGAGAGCGGAGGCTGGGGGGGGGCAGAGGAGAGCGGAGGCTGGGGGGTCAGAGGAGAGCGGAGGCTGGGGGGTCAGAGGAGAGCGGAGGCTGGGGGGTCAGAGGAGAGCGGAGGCTGGGGGGTCAGAGGAGAGCGGAGGCTGGGGGGTCAGAGGAGAGCGGAGGCTGGGGGGTCAGAGGAGAGCGGAGGCTGGGGGGTCAGAGGAGAGCGGAGGCTGGGGGGTCAGAGGAGAGCGGAGGCTGGGGGGCAGAGGAGAGCGGAGCTGGGGGTCAGAGGAGAGCGGAGGCTGGGGGTCAGAGGAGAGCGGAGGCTGGGGGGTCAGAGGAGAGCGGAGGCTGGGGGGTCAGAGGAGAGCGGAGGCTGGGGGGTCAGAGGAGAGCGGAGGCTGGGGGGCAGAGGAGAGCGGAGGCTGGGGGGGCAGAGGAGAGCGGAGGCTGGGGGGTCAGAGGAGAGCGGAGGCTGGGGGGTCAGAGGAGAGCGGAGGCTGGGGGGGCAGAGGAGAGCGAGGCTGGGGGCAGAGGAGAGCGGAGGCTGGGGGGGCAGAGGAGAGCGGAGGCTGGGGGGCAGAGGAGAGCGAGAGGCTGGGGGGGCAGAGGAGGCGGGGCTGGGGGGCAGAGGAGGAGCTGGGGGAGGGAGTGGGGCTGGGGGCAGAGGAGGAGCGGAGGGCGAGGGGGGCAGAGGAGGAGCGGAGCGCTGGGGGGGCAGAGGAGAGCGGAGGCTGGGGGGCAGAGGAGCGACTGGGCAAGGCGAGGCTGGGGGGGCAGAGGAGAGCGGAGGCTGGGGGCGGCAGAGGAGTGCAGGAGGCTGGGGGGGCAGAGGAGAGCGGAGGCTGGGGGGGCAGAGGAGAGCGGAGGCTGGGGGGGCAGAGGAGAGCGAGGCTGGGGGGCAGAGGAGAGCTAGGTGGGGGGCAGAGGAGAGCGGAGGCTGGGGGGGCAGAGGAGAGCGGAGGCGGGGGGTGCAGAGGAGAGCGGAGGCTGGGGGCAGAGGAGAGCGGAGGCGGGGGGTCAGAGGAGAGCGGAGGCCGGGGGTCAGAGGCAGAGGAGGGCCGGGGGGTCAGAGGAGAGCGGAGGCCGGGGGGTCAGAGGAGAGCGGAGGCTGGGGGGGGCAGAGGAGAGCGGAAGCTGGGGGGGCAGAGGAGAGCGGAGGCTGGGGGGGCAGAGGAGAGCGGAGGCTGGGGGGGCAGAGGATAACGGAGGCTGGAGGGCTGAACACTCACTGGGCTGTTGGCGGTCAGCGGCAAGGCTGGCGGCGGTTCCGGAGGCCGGCCCCGGAGTGCGGGCGGGGCTAGCTCCGTGATGGAGGAGAGTCACCGGGTGTGTGGAGAGAGTGGCAGGACTGGGAGCGGTGCCGGCGGAGGCCGCACACCGGAGTGTGGGCCGGTCCGGGCCGGTTCCCGCATGTTGGTGGGCGCACAGCAGGCTGTGTGCGGAGCCAGTGGCGGGATGGCGGTCCCTGATGGAGAGTGGGCGGTGAGCAGCAGGGCTGTGGGCCGGATGTGGGTGGGCGCAGACGGGGCTCTGTGCAGGGCCGGTGGCGGGATAACGGGGAGTGGTGGCGCTTTAGCGCCCACGGCGAGGCGCTGTGCCATTTTGTCAGCGGCTCGCGGTGAGCGCTATGCGCTCACCGCTCGTGGGTCTGGTACTTCCGGTTCCGGTCTTTGACACAGGGCGCAGGCCATCACGGAAGTTGAGCGGATTGGCGGGAAGTGGCCTTCGGTTTTTATATATAAGATATATATATAGCAGTAAGATGGTATATGGTGGTAATTAGAGCACATGTATAGCAGCACTATAGTATATGGCGGTAGATTATAGTAAATGTATAGCAGCACTATAGTATATGGCGGTACATTACAGTACATGTATAGCAGCACTATAGTATATGGTGGTACATTATAGCACATGTATAGCAGCACTATGGTATATGGCGGTACATGACAGTACATGTATAGCAGTGCTATGGTATATGGCGGTACATTACAGTACATGTATAGCAGCACTATGGTATATGGCAGTACATTATAGCACATGTATAGCAGCACTCTGGTATATGGCAATACTGCGGTGACCGCGGTCCCCCACTCCTCCTGGCCCCCGGTCGTCCACAGTAAAAATAAAAAAATCCTCAGTGAGGATACTCACCTGTCCGGCGGCTCGCTCCGCCTCCGCCTTGTAGGTCCTACAGGCCTTTAGGACCTGTAGTTGCCTGGGCAAGCAATCAGCTGAGGAGGTGAGGGGGGGCAGGATTGTGTTGGGGGGGCAGAATGGAGCGAGTGGGGAAAGAGTATGGAGGCGGGGCAACAGGATGGAGGCGGGGCAACAGGATGGAGGCGGGGCAACAGGATGGAGGCGGGGGGGCAGGATGGAGCGAGCGGGGCAGGATGGAGGCGGGGGAGCAAGAAGAGCGGGGGGCAGGATGGATTGAGCGGGGCAGGATGGAGGCGGAGGAGCAGGATGAAGCCGAAGGGGGAGGATTGAGCAGGATGGAGCGGGAGGAGCAGGATGGAGGCAGATGAGCAGAATGGAGCAAGCGGGCAGGATGAGTAAGCGTGAGGGCAGGATGGAGGCGGGGGAGCAAGAACAGCGGGGGTGAGGATGGAGCGAGCAGGGCAGGATGGAGCGAGCGGGGCAGGATGGAGCGAGCGGGGCAGGATGGAGCGAGCGGGGCAGGATGGAGCGAGCGGGGCAGGATGGAGCGAGCGGGGCAGGATGGAGTGAGCGGGGCAGGATGGAGTGAGCGGGGCAGGAAGGTGCAAGGGGGGCAGGAAGGTGCAAGGGGGGCAGGATGGTGGGTTGCGGGGCAGGATGGTGGGTTGCGGAGCAGGATGGGGTGGCGGAGCAGGATGGAGGGGGCTGAGCAGGATGGAGGGGGCGGAGCAGGATGGAGGGGGTGGAGCAGGATGGAGGCGGCGGGGCAGGATGGAGGGGGCGGGGCAGGATGGAGACGGAGGGGCAGGATGGAGACGGAGGGGCAGGATGGAGACGGAGGGGCAGGATGGAGACGGAGGGGCAGGATGGAGGTGAGTGGCGCAGGATGGACAGAGCGAGGCAGGATGGAGAAGGCAGGGCAGGATGGAGGCGGCAGGGCAGGATGGAGATGGCAGGGCAGGATGGTGGTGGGGGAGGGGGGAGGATGTAGGGGGCGGGGCAGGATGTTGGCGGGGGGTGAGGATGGTGGTGGGGGTGCGGGATGGAGTCGGGGGGGCAGGATGGTGTTGGGGGGCAGGATGGATAGGGGGGGCAGGATGGATAGGGGGGGCAGGATGGAGGCGCTCCTCCTGACCCCTTCCGCTCCCCGCGGCACCCGTCCCTCTGGGCCTCCAGTCTCTGCGGCCGCCCTCCCTCTGGGGCTGCACACCCCCCTCCCCTTCATGGTGATAATAAAAAAAAAAAAACCTCAGTGAGGATACTTACCCTGCGGCGGCTCGCTGCACCCGTCTTGTAGGTGGCAGGACAGGAGCTGTCGTTGGCTGGGAAACCGATCTGCTGGGGGTGAGTGGGCAAAGCGGGGGTCAGTGGGCAGAGTGGGGGATGAGTGGGAAGAGCAGGGGTTAGTGGGCAGAGTCATTGGGCAGAGCAGGGGTCAGTGGGCATAATCAGTAGTCAGAGCAGGGTCAGTAGGCAGAGCTGGGGTCTGTGGGCAGAGCTGGGGTCAGTGGGCATGGTCAGTAGCCAGAGGGGGGGGGTAGGTAGGCAGAGCAGGGTCAGAGGGCAGAGTGGGGGTGAGTGGGCAGAGTGGGGGGTGAATGGGCAGAGCATGGTCAGTGAGCAGGATTGGGGCATCAGTGGTCAGAGCAGGGTCATAGCGGGGGTCAGTGGTCAGAGCAGGGGTTAATGGGCAGAGTGATTGGGCAGAGCAGGGGTCAGTGGGCACAGTCAGTAGGCACAGCAGGGGTTAGTGGGAAAAATCAGTGGGTAGAGCAGGGGTGAGTGGGCAGAGCAGGGGTGAGTGGGCACAGTCAGTGAGCAGAGCAGGGGTCAGCGGGCAGAGCGGGGGTGAGTGGGCAGAGCAGGGTTTAGTGGGCATAGCAAGGGTTATTGGGCACAGTCAGTGGGCAGAAGAGGGGTTAGTGGGCAGAGCGGCGGTCAGTGGGCACAGTGAGTGGGCAGAGAAGGGTGAGTGGGTAGAGCATGGGTGAGTGGGCACGGTCAGTTGGCAGAGCAGGGGTCAGTGGGCATGGTGAAAGGGCAGAGCGGGGGGTGAGTGAACAGAGGGTGGTCAGTGGGCAGGCCAGGGTGAGTGGTAAAAGCAGGGGCGAGTGGGCAGAGCGGGGGTGAGTGGGCAGAGCGGGAGTAAATGAGCAGAGCAGGGTCAGTGGCCAGAGCATGGTCAGTGGGCAGTGTGAGGGGTAAGTGGGCATAGCATGTTCAGTGGGCAGTGTGAGGCGTGAGTGGGCAGTGTGAGGGGTCAGTGGGCAGTGTGAGGGGTCAGTGGGCAGAGCAGGGTCAGTGTGAGGGGTGAGTGGGCAGAGCAGGGTCAGTAGGGTGTGTGAGGGGTCAGTGGGCAGAGCAGGGTGAGTGGGCATTGAGGGGTCAGTGGGCAGAGCATGTTCAGTGGGCAGAGGAGGGTCAGTGGGCAGTGTGAGGGGTAAGTCGGCTGAGCAGGGTGAGTGGGCAGAGCAGGGTCAGTGAGGGGTCAGTGGGCAGAGCAGGGTCAGTGTGAGGGGTCAGTGGGGGGTGAGTAGGCAGAGCAGGATGAGTGGCCAGTGTGAGGGGTCAATGGGGCGAGCAGGGTGAGTGGGCAGAGCATGGTCAGTGGGCATAATGGTGGGTGAGTGGACAGAGAGGGGGTGAGTGAGCAGAGAGGGGGTGAGTGGGCAGAATGTGGGTGAGGGGGCAGAGAGGGGGTGAGTGGGCAGAGTTTGGGGGTGAGTGGTCAGAGTGGGGGTCAGTGGTCAGAGTGGGGGTCAGTGGGCAGAGCAGGGGCAGAGTGGGGGTGAGGGGGGCAGAGGGGGTGAGTGGGCAGAGTTGGGGGGTGAGTGGGCAGAGTTGGGGGGTGAGTGGGCAGAGTTGGGGGGTGAGTGGGCAGAGTTGGGGTCAGTGGTCAGAGTGGGGGTGAGTGGGCAGGGTCAGAGTGGGGGTCAATGGTCAGAGTGGGGGTGGGTGGGCAGAGCAGGGTCAGGGGCAGAGTGGGGGTCAGTGTGCAGAGTGGGGGTGAGGGGGCAAAGAGGGGGTCAGGGGGAAGAGTAGGGGGGTGAGTGGGCAGAGTTTGGGGGTGAGTGGGCAGAGTGAGGGTCAGTGGTCAGAGTGGGGGTGAGTGGGCAGAGCAGGGTCAGGGGCAGAGAGAGGGTCAGTGTGCAGAGTGGGGGTGAGGGGGCAGAGAGGGGTTCAGGGGGAAGAGTAGGGGGGTGAGTGGGCAGAGTTTGGGGGTGAGTGGGCAGAGTGGGGGCCAGTGGGCAGAGTGGGGGTCAGTGGGCAGAGCAGTGGCAGAGTGGGGGTCAGTGTGCAGAGTGGGGGTGAGTGGGCAGGGTCAGGGGCAGAGTGGGGGTCAGTGGGCAGAGCAGGGGGTGAGGGGGCAGAGGGGGTGAGTGGGCAGAGTTGGGGGGTGAGGGGGCAGAGTTGGGGTCAGTGGTCAGAGTGGGGGTCAGTGGTCAGAGTGGGGGTCAGTGGGCAGAGCAGGGTCAGGGGCAGAGTGGGGGTCAGTGGGCAGAGTGGGGGTGAGGGGGCAGAGTGGGGGTGAGGGGGCAGAGAGGGGGTCAGGGGGAAGAGTAGGGGGGTGAGTGGGCAGAGTTTGGGGGTGAGTGGGCAGAGTGGGGGCCAGTGGTCAGAGTGGGGGTCAGTGGGCAGAGCAGGGGCAGAGTGGGGGTGAGGGGGGCAGAGAGAGGGTGAGGGGGCAGAGTTGGGGGGTGAGTGGTCAGAGTGGGGGTCAGGGGCAGAGAGGGGTTCAGGGGGAAGAGTAGGGGGGTGAGTGGGCAGAGTTTGGGGGTGAGTGGGCAGAGTGGGGGCCAGTGGTCAGAGTGGGGGTCAGTGGGCAGAGCAGGGGCAGAGTGGGGGTCAGTGGGCAGAGTGGGGGTGAGGGGGCAGAGAGGGGGCCAGTGGTCAGAGTGGGGGTCAGTGGGCAGAGCAGGGGCAGAGTGGGGGTGAGGGGGGCAGAGAGGGGGTGAGTGGTCAGAGTGGGGGTCAGGGGCAGAGTGGGGGTCAGTGGTCAGTGTGGGGGTGGGTGGTCAGAGTGGGGGTCAGGGGCAGAGTGGGGGTCAGTGGTCAGTGTGGGGGTGGGTGGTCAGAGTGGGCGTCAGGGGCAGAGTGGGGGTCAGTGGTCAGTGTGGGGGTGGGTGGTCAGAGTGGGGGTCAGTGTGGGGGTCAGGGGCAGAGTGAGGGTCAGTGGTCAGTGTGGGGGTGGGTGGGCAGAGCGGGGGTGAGGAGATCGTGGGTCAGTGTGCAGCGCAGGGGGATGAATAGGCAGAGTAGGTGAGATCGGGACAGGACCTTTGATGACGTCACGGTCATGTGATATGTGACTCCACCCATCATCGTGACGTCATCAGAGGTCCTCAAGCCCCATGAATAGAGATCGTGGCTGGCTGGAGGGAGCTGTGGTAAGAGGCGGGGGGGTGACCGGAGAGTGGGGGGGTGACAGGAGAGTGGGGGGTGACCGGAGAGTGGAGGGCGGCTATGGTGACAGGGAGGGGGGTGATGGGGCAGCGGGGGGAAGTGTTGTGACAGGCGGGGAGCGCGGGCAGTGGAGGATGGCTATGGTGACAGGCAGGGGGGTGATGGGGCAGCAGGGCTGTGGGCCGGATGTGGGTGGGCGCAGACGGGGCTCTGTGCAGGGCCGGTGGCTGGGGCTCTGTGGGTCTGGTGCTTCCGGTTCCGGTGTTTGACACAGGAGGGAGGCCATCACGGAAGCGGAAGCGGATTTTGGGCGGAAGTGGCCTTCGGGTTTTATATAATAGATATATAAAAACCGAAGCCCACTTCCCGCCAATCCGCTCAACTTCCGTGATGGCCTGCGCCCTGTGTCAAAGACCGGAATCGGAAGTACCAGACCCACGAGCGGTGAGCGCATAGCGCTCACCGCGAGCCGCTGTCAAAATGGCACAGCGCCTCGCCGTGGGCGCTAAAGCGCCACCACTCGCCGTTATCCCGCCACCGGCCCTGCACAGAGCCCCGTCTGCGCCCACCCACATCCGGCCCACAGCCCTGCTGCTCACCGCCCACTCTCCATCAGGGACCGCCATCCCGCCACTGGCTCCGCACACAGCCTGCTGTGCGCCCACCAACATGCGGGAACCGGCCCGGACCGGCCCACACTCCGGTGTGCGGCCTCCGCCGGCACCGCTCCCAGTCCTGCCACTCTCTCCACACACCCGGTGACTCTCCTCCATCACGGAGCTAGCCCCGCCCGCACTCCGGGGCCGGCCTCCGGAAACGCCGCCAGCCTTGCCGCTGACCGCCAACAGCCCAGTGAGTGTTCAGCCCTCCAGCCTCCGTTATCCTCTGCCCCCCCAGCCTCCGCTCTCCTCTGCCCCCCCAGCCTCCGCTCTCCTCTGCCCCCCCAGCCTCCGCTCTCCTCTGCCCCCCCCAGCCTCCGCTCTCCTCTGCCCCCCCCAGCCTCCGCTCCTCTGACCCCCCGGCCTCCGCTCTCCTCTGACCCCCCGGCCTCCGCTCTCCTCTGACCCCCCGGCCTCCGCTCTCCTCTGACCCCCGGCCCCGCTCTCCTCTGACCCCCGGCCTCCGCTCTCCTCTGACCCCCCGGCCTCCGCTCTCCTCTGACCCCCCGGCCTCCGCTCTCCTCTGACCCCCCGGCCTCCGCTCTCCTCTGACCCCCCAGCCTCCGCTCTCCTCTGACCCCCCAGCCTCCGCTCTCCTCTGACCCCCCAGCCTCCGCTCTCCTCTGACCCCCCCAGCCTCCGCTCTCCTCTGCCCCCCCAGCCTCGCTCTCCTCTGCCCCCCAGCTCTGCTCTCCTGCCCCCCAGCCTCTGCTCTCCTCTGCCCCCCCAGCTCTCTGCTCTCCTCTGCCCCCCCAGCCTCTGCTCTCCTCTGCCCCCCCAGCCTCTGCTCTCCTCTGCCCCCCAGCCTCTGCTCTCCTTCCTGCCTCCCCCCAGCCTCTGCTCTCCTCTGCCCCCCCAGCCTCTGCTCTCCTCTGCCCCCCCAGCCTCTGCTCTCCTCTGCCCCCCCAGCCTCTGCTCTCCTCTGCCCCCCCAGCCTCCGCTCTCCTCTGCCCCCCCAGCCTCCGCTCTCCTCTGCCCCCCCAGCCTCGCTCTCCTCTGCCCCCCCAGCCTCCGCTCTCCTCTGCCCCCCCAGCCTCCGCTCTCCTCTGCCCCCCCAGCCTCCGCTCTCCTCTGCCCCCCCAGCCTCCGCTCTCCTCTGCCCCCCCAGCCTCCGCTCTCCTCTGCCCCCCCAGCCTCCGCTCTCCTCTGCCCCCCCAGCCTCCGCTCTCCTCTGCCCCTCCAGCCTCCGCTCTCCTCTGCCCCCCCAGCCTCCGCTCTCCTCTGCCCCCCCAGCCTCCGCTCTCCTCTGCCCCCCAGCCTCCGCTCTCTCTGCCCCCCCAGCCTCCGCTCTCCTCTGCCCCCCCAGCCTCCGCTCTCCTCTGCCCCCCCAGCCTCCGCTCTCCTCTGCCCCCCCAGCCTCCGCTCTCCTCTGCCCCTCAGCCTCCGCTCTCCTCTGCCCCCCCAGCCTCCGCTCTCTCTGCCCCCCCAGCCTCCGCTCTCCTCTGCCCCCCCAGCCTCCGCTCTCCTCTGCCCCCCCAGCCTCTGCTCTCCTCTGCCCCCCCAGCCTCTGCTCTCTCCTCTGCCCCCCCAGCCTCTGCTCTCCTCTGCCCCCCCCAGCCTCTGCTCTCCTCTGCCCCCCAGCCTCCGCTCTCCTCTGCCCCCCAGCCTCCGCCCCCTCCCTCCTCTGACCCCTCCCTCCTCTAACCCCTCCAGTTTCTGCCTCCTCTGCCTCCTCCCTCCTTTCCCCCTCCAGCCTCTGCCCCCTCCAGCCTGTGCTGCACTCACTGCTGACCACTGAGCCACCGCACTCTCTGCTGACCACTGAGCCACCGCACTCACTGCTGACCACTGAGCCACCGCACTCACTGCTGACCACTGAGCCACCGCACTCACTGCTGACCACTGAGCCACCGCACTCACTGCTGACCACTGAGCCACCGCACTCACTGCTGACCACTGAGCCACCGCACTCACTGCTGACCACTGAGCCACCGCACTCACTGCTGACCACTGAGCCACCGCACTCACTGCTGACCACTGAGCCACCGCACTCACTGCTGACCACTGAGCCACCGTATACTCTGCTAACCACTGAGCCGCCTGTATACACACAATTAATTTCACAGCACTCCCCTATTACTAAATAAACTCTATATAGATTCTAGACTCATCTAGTCACTATATAATAATACAATTACTGGGGATAATAAGGGGATGGGATATCACTATATAATAATACAATTACTGGGGATAATAAGGGGATGGGATATCACTATATAATAATACAATTACTGGGGATAATAAGGGGATGGGATATCACTATATAATAATACAATTACTGGGGATAATAAGGGGATGGGATATCACTATATAATAATACAATTACTGGGGATAATAAGGGGATGGGATATCACTATATAATAATACAATTACTGGGGATAATAAGGGGATGGGATATCACTATATAATAATACAATTACTGGGATAATAAGGGGATGGGATATCACTATATAATACAATTACTGGGATAATAAGGGGATGGGATATCACTATATAATAATACAATTACTGGGGATAATAAGGGGATGGGATATCACTATATAATAATACAATTACTGGGGATAATAAGGGGATGGGATATCACTATAGAATAATACAATTACTGGGGATAATAAGGGGATGGGATATCACTATATAATAATACAATTACTGGGGATAATAAGGGGATGGGATATCACTATATAATAATACAATTACTGGGGATAATAAGGGGATGGGATATCACTATATAATAATACAATTACTGGGATAATAAGGGGATGGGATATCACTATATAATAATACAATTACTGGGGATAATAAGGGGATGGGATATCACTATATAATAATACAATTACTGGGGATAATAAGGGGATGGGATATCACTATATAATAATACAATTACTGGGGATAATAAGGGGATGGGATATCACTATATAATAATACAATTACTGGGGATAATAAGGGGATGGGATATCACTATATAATAATACAATTACTGGGGATAATGAGGGGATGGGATATCACTATATAATAATAATACAATTACTGGGATAATAAGGGGATGGGATATCGCTATATAATAATACAATTACTGGGATAATAAGGGGATGGGATATCACTATATAATAATAATACAATTACTGGGGATAATAAGGGGATGGGATATCACTATATAATAATACAAATACTGGGGATAATAAGGGGATGGGATATCGCTATATAATAATACAATTACTGGGGATAATAAGGGGATGGGATATCACTATATAATAATACAATTACTGGGGATAATAAGGGGATGAGATATCACTATATAATAATACAATTACTGGGGATAATAAGGGGATGGGATATCACTATATAATAATACAATTACTGGGGATAATAAGGGGATGGGATATCACTATATAATAATACAATTACTGGGGATAATAAGGGGATGGGATATCACTATATAATAATACAATTACTGGGGATAATAAGGGGATGGGATGTCACTATATAATAATACAATTACTGGGGATAATAAGGGGATGGGATATCACTATATAATAATACAATTACTGGGATAATAAGGGGATGGGATATCACTATATAATAATACAATTACTGGGGATAATAAGGGGATGGGATATCACTATATAATAATACAATTACTGGGATAATAAGGGGATGGGATATCACTATATAATAATACAATTACTGGGAATAATAAGGGGATGGGATGTCACTATATAATAATACAATTACTGGGGATAATAAGGGGATGGGATATCACTATATAATAATACAATTACTGGGATAATAAGGGGATGGGATATCACTATATAATAATACAATTACTGGGGATAATAAGGGGATGGGATATCACTATATAATAATACAAATACTGGGGATAATAAGGGGATGGGATATCGCTATATAATAATACAATTACTGGGGATAATAAGGGGATGGGATATCACTATATAATAATACAATTACAGGAACCGCACAATGTGAAGACTTTACTGGATCCAACAGTCCTAGGAAATAACACAGAACAACAAGGGCCACAATGTAACAGGAGCAGAGTCTCACCCTCCGCTGTCACCCGGGATTACACTGCAAACTACACACAACACTGTGCTTACAGGACCTGTGCTGATGTCACAGTCATGTGATCTTGTGTGGGCGGAGTCAGGGTCACATGACAAGGTGTCACTCTATGGTGTGTGTGATAGTGATGGGCGGTCCGGCTCTTTTTCAAAATAATCCTATGCTACAACCTGTGATGATACAGACCCTCCCCTGTACAGTGATCTCCTCATTATACACCCTGTGATGTATACAGACCCTCCCCTGTACAGTGATCTCCTCATTATACACCCTGTCATGAATACAGACCCTTCCCTGTACAGTGATCTCCTCATTATACACCCTGTCATGAATACAGACCCTCCCCTGTACAGTGATCTCCTCATTATACACCCTGTCATGAATACAGACCCTCCCCTGTACAGTGATCTTCTCATTATACACCCTGTGATGAATACAGAACCTCCCCTGTACAGTGATCTCCTCATTATACACCCTGTCATGAATACAGACCCTCCCTGTACAGTGATCTCCTCATTATACACCCTGTCATGAATACAGACCCTTCCCTGTACAGTGATCTCCTCATTATACACCCTGTGATGAATACAGAACCTCCCCTGTACAGTGATCTCCTCATTATACACCCTGTCATGAATACAGAACCTCCCCTGTACAGTGATCTCCTCATTATACACTCTGTGATGATACAGAGCCTCCCCTGTACAGTGATCTCCTCATTATACACTCTGTGATGAATACAGAACCTCCCCTGTACAGTGATCTCCTCATTATACACCCTGTGATGAATACAGACCCTCCCCTGTACAGTGATCTCCTCA
>JARQOC010002820.1:0-21518 GCA_033576535.1 Allobates femoralis | reverse complement strand
TGAAGGGTCTGAGAGATAAAATATGACCTAAATAGGCATCAGAGGCTTCACCTTGTGTGGTTGTGAGAGTCACAACCACTATAAAAGCAGATCACGGCTGCTGCAGTCCCCAGCGTGGTGCATATAGAGGAGGGAGGAGGATGAAGGGTTAAACACCGCACTGCCGTATTCCACCAGACAGCAAAAGGGGAATATAATATTAATTTATTAGTCAGAAACATGGCAATATGATATTGATTTTTGATGATATTTTCATTCATTGAGACGCTCTAGTATGCCAGCACCTTATTATTGGGAGGGATCCAACCTCTGATGCTCAGAATGGAGGAAATGCTATGGCCGCTTTACACACACCAACTTATCTGTCCAACTTCTGAACAACTTACTGGTTGCAGTGAAATCATGGACACATCATTACATTTGTACACAGCCACAAAATGGAACAATGTGTCCATGATTTCACTGCAACCAGTAAGTTGGTCAGAAGTTGGACAGATAAGTTGGTGTGTGTAAAGTGGCCCTAACACTAGTTTAATGCCGTGTCGTCTTCATTATCTTTACCCAATGTCCAGAAATATTGCTGCCCAATGATATGGTGCAGAGGATGGATTTCCCACTGATCACAAGCGATCCTAGTGATAGGACACCATGTTATAATATAGGGAGACCCTTTCATCACAGTAAGGCCTCCTTCACACGTCTGGGTTTCCAGTATACTGTATGTGGTGTCCATTTGTTTCATGTTGTATACAGATGTGTGAAAGAAGCCTAGATAACAGTTTCCACCGCACGTCTCATTGTGTAGAGTGGTCGATTTACTTTTCTTGAATTCACAATGAATTTCCCCCAAAAATGCGGATCTTGGTGAATCACAATCTTCGTGAGTCAATGAATAGAGAAAAATGTGAATTCTGAGTCCAGAGAAGAGGTTAAAAAGAGCCCCCAAACTATAAGATAGAGCAACACGGCGAATGTGCTGTGAAATCTGCAAGTGAATGGGGGCAAGCAAGTCTCAAAACATCTGGCATGGTTGGACTTTTTGCATTTGGATGTGGTTGCAGTGCTGTTTGGGTTGCAATGTGACCCCATTCACTTGTAACAGTAACAAATAGTGAACTTTGGTCGCAGGACTGTTTTTGCAGCCAAAGTTGCTGTGTAGCCCCATCATTGGGGCTCATGCAGATCTCCAAGCAAATCACTCCAATTTCAAACCACAATCTACTTACTGGCCATAGCCTCCTGACATGAGCATCACAGCCTCATAGTAATACATGAAGCCGTCGTGCTTCGGTAACGAGACCCGTCTCTATTAGTAATACTAATATCTCCATATTTGTCCCATCACCACCCAGTCCTCCAATTTGTCTTTTCCAGCCTTCTCTACTTTGCATGCCTTATGCACTTCTGTTCTTCACTAGGGTCCATGCCAAGGGTGTAACTACAACAGGTGCAGGGGTTGCAATCGCTCCCGGGCCCTGGAGCCTAGGGGGCCCCAAAAGTCCCTTTGGCCTATAGAAAAAGACTAATACTATTAAAGATTTGAGGGCAGAGGGCAGCACGGTGGCTCAAGTGGTTAGCACTGTAGCCTTTGCAGCACTGGGGTCTTGAGGTCCTGGGTTCAATTCCCACCAAGGACACAAAGGACAACATCTGCAAGGAGTTTGTATGTTTTCCCCGTGTTTGCATGGGTTTCCTCCGGGCACTCCGGTTTCCTCCCACATTGTAAAGACATACTGATAGGATGTTTAGATTGTGAGCTCCAAGAGAGACAGCATTACTCATGAATGTAAAGTGTTATGGAATTAATAGCGCTATATAAATTAATAAATTATTATTATTAAGATTTGCAATAACTGGGGGCCCTGTTGGAGCTTTTGCATCAGGGCCCATGAGCTTCAAGTTATGCCACTGCTCATACTGTAGGGCATCTATAAAAAAAGAAGAAGCGCAAATATGGTCTTATCTGCTGGTACACTAAGTAAGGACAGTGGGATTAGTGGGGCTCACCTGATCAGGTTGTGAGCCACCACTCAAGCACACAAACGGCTGCTGCGCCCGATCCACAAGGAAATAAAGTAAGGATCCTCCATGTGCGCTGCCGGACAAAGACACAGACACAGTAATGGTGTTTTTCTCTTCCAAGGACACTTTACGTGTTTCGAGGCCCTCTGGCTACTTCCTCAGGGAATACCAATCCTTTCAATTTTCTATTTTTATGCCCTGAGGAAATAGCCAGAGAGCCTCGAAACACGTAGGCTTAATAAAGTGTCCTGGGAAGAGAAAAACACCGTTACAGTGTCTTTCTCTGGCAGCGCACAAGGTGGATCACTACTTTATTCTTTGATATCATGTGGGGCATAAATTAGAGGGAGAAAGAAGCGCACATAGGGTCTTACTGCAGCACTCCACCCGGTGTAGAGCTGTGTATAGAAGAGAATAGAGGGAGGTGTAGAGGCGCTGCCGTCCAGGGGTCACAAGGAACCAAGTGTCCAGAATGGTATGGATCAAGCTGTATCTTTATTCTGATGCGTTTCATCAGCTATCTGCCCACTTCTTTGTCTCTTGAAGAAGTGGGGAGATAGCTCATGAAACGCGTCCATACCATTCTGGACACTTGGTTCCTTGTGACCCCTGGACGGCAGCGCCTCTACACCTCCCTTTATTCTCTTCTATACACATCATGTAGGGCATGACACCCATCAATGAAGTCAATGGTGAGCGCCACCCCCATGAGACCTATTGAGGCCTAGAGAAGAACAGAAGCAGAAAAGGCCCTGAACAACAACAAGGCTGAAGACAAGACACAGGACATTCCCCAACCCTGGTAGAGATATGGGGACAGCCAAGGAATCGTCAATATAAGATGTATGTTTAAATTCTTCCCTGGAGATTTGAATTTATTCTACGTAAATCTAATTTCCCAGCTAAATACGAGTGAATCTATGAAAGTGAACAAATGTTTTTGTCTCCCTTAGGGTGTGTTGGACAGATTAGAGGCTTTGCTCGTATTTAGAACCTATTGTGACAATTAGTAGGTGGATTCATTAGGTTTCTTAGGTTTGGCTCTCAAGGACAAAGAGGCCTAGATCTATTCTAGTGGAATTCACATGCACAGAATTTTATCAAGTGTTTAAAATCTCATTTTTAACCTGCTCTTTAAGGCCTGGTTCACACTGTGCATTCTTGATCCGTTTTTTTGTGATCCGTTCTTGCATGGAAAACTGATCCCTTCCTGTGATTTCCAGCAAAGTCAATGAGTTTTCAAAAAACCGGACCAACAAAGTAGTGTGAACATAGCCTTAAACTGTGATTGGCTACCATGGGAACATTGACAGGTTTTCTTGGAGACAATTTTGATCAATTAGAACCATAATTATCAATGGTAAATAACTGGATGAAAATATTCCAGCCATAAAGGGGTTGAAAAAGGAAAATGTCAAAAAACTTACATTAATAAGTTAATAATAACGTAGGTTGTCAGAGCTTTTTATCTATTTGTCACAGTATTATAAGTGCAAATCTATTAGGACACGATCAGTGGAACAGGATTCCGTGTCTTCAAGTCTCTCCTGTTTGTCTGGAAGAATTCAAAGGAAACACATAGGAAGGAAAAGGGAGAAAGATTACAGGAAAATCTCATTATTGCCCCTCCAGAAAACCTCCTCAAAGCATATACACAAGACAACATCATAAGTAAGGAATGGAATAAAAGACGTGAAATGTGTCTGACTCCTATCATTCATTCCACTTATTGCTGATGGAATTAATAGCGCTATATTAGTGAATATATGTATACTCGGGATGGAGGCACAGCGCTCATTGGCTGTGCCTCCATCCCGATAAAGAGTTTTCTTTATTTTCATGACTATGAAAATTGTAGATTCACACTGAAGGCATCAAAACTATGAATTAACACATGTGAAATTATATACTTAACAAAAAAGTGTGAAACAACTGAAAATAATGTCTTATATTCTAGGTTCTTCAAAGTAGCCACCTTTTGCTTTGATTACTGCTTTGCACACTCTTGGCATTGGAGGCGGTCGACAGGGTAGGGGGTACTCGGATACCGGGGCTGATGGCGGCTTTGATGGGGAATCACGGCTGGTCGGTCCCCGGTCCCGTGTCCTGGACCCTCAATGGTGGGGAATGGTGGGGAATTAGGGGATTGGTAACGTGACGCCACCTATGGTACCTGGTAACGGGTATACCAGCGCTGCAGCCGGCCGCTGAGGTGATGGTGGGTGCAGCAGAGTGTGGTACAGCTCCCCACAGGTGGAGCTTTACCTCAGGGCAGCGGGGATGGATGAGGGGAATAGTAGTTGCGTCTTTGCAGACAAGGCGGTGAATTGCGTCAGTTAAGCAGGCACACACAGTGATCGTTGTTTCTGTACCTCTATTGGTGACAAGGTAACAGGTACAGTCCAGAGAAATAAACAGGTCGCCAGTGCAACTTGGCACTTCCACCTTAGAAAGTTATGATGCCTCCTCTGTGTCTGTGCTCTGTGGTTTGGGATGAGTCCTGCCTGTGCTTGAACCCACCGCTCCTTCTCCCTCTCAGGGCTTTGCTCTAAACTCCCTATGAGGTCCTTCTGCAGGGTCCCAGTTTCTCCTATGGCCCCTGGTCCTGTCCTTGGTCAGTTTTAGCGTCTCTTACTGTGTTCCTTCAAGGGTTAACTCCTCCTGGTTCTTCCGGGCTTTTGCTGTTACAATAAATGCTTGCAGTGTCAGACTACGTTGTCCGGGTGTACTATAGGGAGACCTTAACTGGTTCCCTTTCTTGATTCCCTGCTCTCCACTGGCCTCCAAACCTTTCTGTAGAGTGCAACGCAGCGGTCAGTGGTCCCTGGTCCTGGTCCTGGATCCTTCCCAGCGACCAGCTCCTCACTCCTCCGAATCTTTCCTGCGACTCACTCTTGAGACTGACTAACTCCTCCCCTCAGGCCTGGATGTTTTAAAGGGAACTGGCTTAAGGCAGCCAGTAGAGCTCCCCCTTTAGGTCTGGGGTGGAAGGTGTGGTGTGCTGTGCGAACCAAGGTGTAACTCCTTCCTTGCACCGGTGGATCCTCTGGCAATCCCCCGCAGGGGTGCCACACATTCTCTTGATGAGCTTCAAGAGGTAGTCACTGGAAATGGTTTTCACTTCACAGGTGTGCCCTGTCAGGTTTAATAAGTAGGATTTCTTGCCTTATAAATGGGGTTGGGACCATCAGTTGTGTTGTGCAGATGTCTGGTGGATACACAGCTGATAGTCCTACTGAATAGACTGTTGGAATTTGTATTATGGCAAGAAAAAAGCAGCTAAGTAAAGAAAAACGAGTGGCCATCATTACTTTAAGAAATGAAGGTCAGTCAGTCCGAAAAATTGGCAAAACTTTGAAAGTGTCCCTAAGTGCAGGTGCAAAAACCATCAAGTGCTACAAAGAAACTGGCTCACATGAGGACCGCCCCAGGAAAGGAAGACCAAGAGTCACCTCTGCTGTGGAGGATAAGTTCATCTGAGTCACCAGCTTCAGAAATCGCAGGTTAACAGCAGCTCAGATTAGAGACCAGGTCAATGCCACACAGAGTTCAAGCAGCAGACACATCTCTGCAACAACTGTTAAGAGGAGACTTTGTGCATCAGGCCTTCATGATAAAATAGTTGCTGGGAAACCACTGCTAAGGACAGGCAACAAGCAGAAGAGACTTGTTTGGGCTAAAGAACACAAGGAATGGACATTAGACCAGTGGAAATCTGTGCTTTGGTCTGATGAGTCCAAATTTGAGATCTTTGGTTCCAACCACCGTGTCTTTGTGCGACGCTGAAAAGGTGAACAGGTGGACTCTACATACCTGGTTCCCACCGTGAAGCATGGAGGAGGAGGTGTGATGGTGATGGGGTGCTACGCCAGATTACCTGGCCTCCACAGTCACCAGAACTGAACCCAATCAAGATGGTTTGGGGTGAGCTGGACCACAGAGTGAAGGCAAAAGGGCCAACAAGTGCAAAGCATCTCTGGGAACTCCTTCAAGACTGTTGGAAGACCATTTCCAGTGACTACCTCTTGAAGCTCATCAAGAGAATGTTAAGAGTGTGCAAAGCAGTAATCAAAGGAAAAGGTGAATACTTTGAAGAACCTAGAATATAAGACATATTTTCAGTTGTTTCACACTTTTTTGTTAAGTATATAATTCCACGTGTGTTAATTCATAGTTTTGATGCCTTCAGTGTGAATCTACTATTTTCATAGTCATGAAAATAAAGAAAACTGTGAATGAGAAGGTGTGTCCAAACTTTTTGTCTGTACTGTATGTCACTAACCCACTCCACGACGAAGCACTGACATGGGCTATGTGATGCAATTATAAAGGCTGGGGCGCAAGTGACACAGGTCGTGCGGCCAAAGATCGCTGCTGGCATGGGCGTAACTACAAAAGGTGCAGGGGTTGGAGCTTTCGCATCGGGGCCCATGACCTTCAAGTTACGCCACTGGCTGCTGGGGTACTCGGCTAGCAGGGGAAGGCAGTCTCTATCACGGTGGAGATGCCCAGCCGCCGTGGCCCTAACTGCACATGGAAGGGGGGGATATTTAGTTTGTAGATAGTTTGCGATGCCAGCTGAGGTGTCCTGCCAGTGATGGTTGGTGCTGCATCTAGTGGGCTTCTAAGGGATAATGTTGTTGCAGCAAAGTGGTATACTCCCCTCAGTGGAAGCAAGCCCCTGGGGATAGTAGTATGTGGTTGTTGTAGAAGAAAATGGTGGGTGTTATAGTGAGAAGAGGTGCAGAGAGGTCACAGGAGGGAGGCAAGGAGACAGTCTCTTGTGCTTTTACCTTATACTTTGCAGTTCAGTAGTAGTTCCAGGGTGTACCGATTCACTGGGCCGACGGTCTGGTCAGTCTGAGAAGAACTAGGGACCACTATGCAGGACAGGTATATGGCCTACCTGCTGACATCTCCTTGGGATGAAGTTCTAGGTGCCATCAGCATTCCTGTGTTCCTCTTTGTTTCCTCGTAGCTGACTATCAGGCAGGCAACACAGTTTCTATGAGCAACCGGACCCACACCGGCTCTCTAGTGCTTTGGTATTTACTGTGCCTCTGGATAGTCCCACAGTTGCAGCCCAGTAGCCTCTAGTTCACTACCAGTCGTGCAGAATTGACAACTTGGGATCCTGGCACCCCTCGTTGCAGCTTTGGGCTGCTGCTAGACCTGGGAATCGACGCATACATCTGCCCTCCTTCACTGTCTGACTCTGTCTAAGACTAATTGACTCTTGTTACCAACCCCTCCCTATCCTTATTCCTCCCTCCAACCAGAAGTGGAGACTGCCCTAAGGTGGGTCTCTCTGCACTCCTTGGCTGGAGTTTGGAAAGTCTTGGAGGCCTAGCATAGGATACCTGAATTCTCCTCAGACATGGCATTAGTACCGATGACCTTAAATACTACTGTGGCAACCAGACCGCAGGGGTGTCACAATATGGGTCCCTCAAAGTTCTGCAGCCACAACAATGGAATTAGGCTTTTTGCGACTTGTTTGTCGAAGTTGCAGAACTTTATGAGTTACAAAGCAACAATAATAATAATAATAATAATAATGGGCAACCAAAGCTATGGAATAGTCAACATCAAGAGAGGAATGTTCCAGAGGGATTAGTTGTCACCACTGTTGTTTATCATTGCAATGATTCCACTGTCATTAATTCTGCAAAAAAACAAACTTGGGCTATCAAACTGCCAGGAATTCACCAAAAATGTCTCACCTGTTGTACATGGATGATTTAAAGTTGTATGGAAAGTCTGAAACCGAGATCCAGTCTCTGACCAACACTGTTGGAATTTTTAGTAACGACATCAGTATGGAGTTTGGCCTGGACAAATGTGCCACAGTGGCACTGAAGAAAGGGAGAATAATTGACAGTAAAGACACAGGGCCGTATTTGCCCTTAGGCACTCGTAGGCACGTGCCTAGGGCGCCGGGGAAGCGGGAAGGGCGGCGCCTGAACAAGGGTTTTTTTTTTTTTCGTTTTTTTTTTTTCTTAACCTCTGGGGTCTGGCTGGACCGCCCCGCCCCCTAAGCCCCGCCCACACCATCGGCCCACGCCCGCCCCCCCACCTCAAGTGTTGCTGCAGGGGCCTCCCACGTAAGGACTGGAGGAGGACTTGAAAGTTCCGGCGCAGCCACATCACCGGCGGCTCAGGCAGCGGCTCAGCGACACCGGTATGTGAAATGAGCTGAGCGAGCTGCCTGATGGTGAGCCCCGGGCAGTGGGATACATATCTGTCTGTGTGCGCACTGACCACGATGTCCTGGCTGGCACTGCCTGTCTGTGCACAGTACAGGCAGTGCCAGCCAGGACATGGCTGGTAGACAGTGCGGGGATGCGATCCCCTGCAGTCACACAGATGCACTGTGTGCTGGATGTCTGGTGTTAACTGGTGTGGGGTGCCACCATACTCAGGAATATGAAGCCTCCGTGCTCCCTGTGCTGCAGCACATTCACTGCTGCTTAGACAGAAGAGGGGAAAGTGAAAGTCCTCAGTGCGCTCCCGACCTGTGCCTGCGATAGAGAAACATAACACTGAGCACTGCAGCACCAGGCAGGGAAGTGCTGATCTTTGGACAGGCTGTGCTAATAACTCTGCCTCATGTTCCCTGGTGATTGCTGCACTGTCCATAACTCCATCACAGGCAGAGGTCAGAGCACACTTCACCTCAGCAGATCCGGACACAGAGATGAGGTGAGCAGCTCTCCTGACATGATGGAGCTATAGATAACACTGGACAGCAGCACTAGAAGGACAGGGGACAGAGAGATCCCCACATCCAGTGATTTGTGGCTCAGGTGTGGTGTCAGAGGTCATAGTCCTGCTCACCTCTGCTCTTCTTCTGTTAACCCCTTCATGACCCAGCCTATTTTGACCCTAAAGACCTTGGCCTTTTTTGCAATTCTGACCAGTGTCCCTTTATGGAGTTATAACTCGGGAACGCTTCAACCGATCCTAGCGATTCTGAGATTGTTTTTTCGTGACATATTGGGCTTCATGCTAGTGTTAAATTTAAGTCGATAATTTTTGCGTTTATTTGTGAAAAAATCAAAAATATGGCAAAAATTTTGAAAATTTCACAATTTTCACATTTTTAATTTTTTTTTCTGATAAACAAGAGAGATATGTGACAGAAAAAAGTTATTAAATAATATTTCCCACATGTCTACTTCACATCAGCACAATTTTGGAAAAAAAAAAATTTTTTGTTAGGACGTTATAAGAGTTCAAAGTTCATGAGCAATTTTTCATTTTTCAACCAAAATTTACAAAACCATTTTTTTTAGTGACCACATCACATTTGAAGTCCTTTTGAGGGGTGTACATGACAGAAAACACCCAAAAGTGACACCATTCCAAAAACTGCACCCCTCAAGCTACTCAAAACTACATTCGAGAAGATTATTAACCCTTCAGGTGCTTCACAGGAACTAAAGCAAAGTGGAAACAAAAAATGGATATTTTAATTTTTTTATCAAAAATGTTCTTTTAGCCTCAATTCTTTCATTTTCACATGGGCAACAGGATAAAATGGATCTTAAAATGTGTTGTGCAAATTCTCCCGAGTACATCGATACCTCATATGTGGTCATAAACCACTGTTTGGGCGCACGGCAGGGCTCAGAAGTGAAGGAGCGCAATTTGACTTTTGGAGCTAATTTTACATTCAAAAAGTGAAATTGCGCTCCTTCCCTTCTGACCCCTGCCGTGCGCCCAAACAGTGGTTTATGACCACATATGAGGTATCGGTGTACTCAGGAGAAATTGCCCAACAAATTTTAGGATGAATTTTATGCTGTTGCCATGTGAAAACGAAAAGATTTAGGCTAAAAGAAAATTTTTGTGAAAAAAAAAGTACTATTTCATTTTCACAGATCAATTTGTAAAGCACCTGGGGGTTCAATATGCTCACTACCCATCTAGATATGTTCCCTGGGGGGTCTAGTTTCCAAAATGGGGTCACTTGTGGGGGAGCTCCAATGTTTAGGCACGCAGGGGCTCTCCAAACGCGACATGGTGTCCGCTAACAATTTGAATAAAAATCAGCTCAAATTGTTAGCTGTAACCATGTTGTGTTTAGTGAGCCCCTGTGTGCCTAAACATTGGGGCTCCCCCACAAGTGACCCCATTTTGGAAACTAGACCCCCAAGGAACGTATCTAGATGCATAGTGAGCACTTTGAACCCCCAGGTGCTTCACAAATTCATCCATAAAAATGAAAAAGCACTTTTTTTTCCACAAAAAAATTCTTTTTTCATTATTATGGATCAATTTGTGAAGCACCTGGGGTTCAAAGTGCTCACTATGCATCTAGATACGTTCCTTTGGGGGTCTAGTTTCCAAAATGGGGTCACTTGTGGGGGAGCTCCAATGTGGAGACGCACAGGGGCTCTCCAAACGCGACATGGTGTCCGCTAACAATTTGAATGCAAAATGAGCTCAAATTGTTAGCGGACACCATGTTGCGTTTGGAGAGCCCCTGTGCATCTCCACATAGGAGCTCATCCACAAGTGACCCCATTTTGGAAACTAGACCCCCAAGGGAACGTATCTAGATGCATAGTGAGCACTTTGAACCCCCAGGTGCTTCACAAATTAATCTGTAAAAATGAAAAAGTACTTTTTTTCCGCAAAAATCTTTTTTTTTCAATAATTTGTGAAGCACCTGGGGGTTCAATATGCTCACTACCCATCTAGATATGTTCCCTGGGGGGTCTAGTTTCCAAAATGGGGTCACTTGTGGGGGAGCTCCAATGTTTAGGCACACAGGGCTCTCCAAAAGCGACATGGTGTCCGCTAACAATTTGAATAAAAATCAGCTCAAATTGTTAGCTGTCACCATGTTGCGTTTGGTGAGCCCCTGTGTGCCTAAACATTGGGGCTCCCCCACAAGTGACCCCATTTTGGAAACTAGACCCCCCAGGGAACGTATCTAGATGCATAGTGAGCACTTTGAACCCCCAGGTGCTTCACAAATTGATCTGTAAAAATGAAAAATTACTTGTTTTCTGCAAAAAAACATGTTTTCCATTAATTTGTGAAGCACCTGGGGGGTCAATATGCTCACTATCCATTTAGATAAGTTCCCTGGGGGTCTAGTTTCCAAAATGGGGTCACTTGTGGGGGAGCTCCAATGTTTAGGCACACAGGGGCTCTCCAAAAGCGACATGGTGTCCGCTAACAATTTGAATAAAAATCAGCTCAAATTGTTAGCTGTCACCATGTTGCGTTTGGTGAGCCCCTGTGTGCCTAAACATTGGGGCTCCCCCACAAGTGACCCCATTTTGGAAACTAGACCCCCCAGGGAACGTATCTAGATGCATAGTGAGCACTTTGAACCCCCAGGTGCTTCACAAATTGATCTGTAAAAATGAAAAATTACTTGTTTTCTGCAAAAAAAAATGTTTTCCATTAATTTGTGAAGCACCTGGGGGTCAATATGCTCACTATCCATCTAGATAAGTTCCCTGGGGGGTCTAGTTTCCAAAATGGGGTCACTTGTGGGGGAGCTCCAATGTTTAGGCACACAGGGGCTCTCCAAAAGCGACATGGTGTCCGCTAACAATTTGAATGCAAAATGAGCTCAAATTGTTAGCGGACACCATGTTGCGTTTGGTGAGCCCCTGTGTGCCTAAACATTGGATCTCCCCCACAAGTGACCCCATTTTGGAAACTAGACCCCCCAGGGAACGTATCTAGATGCATAGTGAGCACTTTGAACCCCCAGGTGCTTCACAAATTGATCTGTAAAAATGAAAAAGTACTTGTTTTCCGCAAAAAATTTTTTTTTCCATTAATTTGTGAAGCACCTGGGGGGTCAATATGCTCACTATCCATCTAGATAAGTTCCCTGGGGGTCTAGTTTCCAAAATGGGGTCACTGTGGGGGAGTTCTAATGTTTAGGCACACAGGGGCTCTCCATGTGCGACATGGTGTCCGCTAACAATTGGAATTGTTAGCGGACACCATGTTGCGTATGGAGAGCGTCTGTGTGACTAAACATTAGAGCTCCCCCACAAGTGACCCCATTTTGGAAACTAGACCCCCCAAGGAATGTATCTAGATGCATAGTGTGCACTTTGAACCTCCAGGTGCTTCACAAATTGATCTGTAAAAATGAAAAAATAATTTTTTTGTGGAAAAAAAAGTACTTTTTTATTTTTATGGATCAATTTGTGAAGCACTTGGGGTTCAAAGTGCTCACTATGCATCTAGATACGTTCCTTGGGGGTCTAGTTTCCAAAATGGGGTCACTTGTGGGGGAGCTCCAATGTGTAGACACACAGGGGCTCTCCATACGCAACCTGGTGTTTGCCAACAATTGGAATTGTTAGCGGACACCAGGTCGCGTTTGGAGAGCCCCTGTGTGCCTAAACATTGGAGCTCCCCCACAAGTGACCCCATTTTGGAAACTAGACCCCCCAGGGAACATATCTAGATGCACAGTGAGCACTTTGAACCACCATGTGCTTCACAAATTGAGACGTATAAATGAATAAAGAAACTTTTTGTGAAAAAACATACTAGTCTAGTAGTTGCAATTCGCAGCATAGGGGACCCATGGGGCTCTGCCATATTTTTGGTCCAGCCAGGTACAACTTGGCAGCTACGGACTGCCACCAGCCCCCAGCTGCCTCGTCATACCTGGCTGGAACCAAAAATACAGCGAAGCCTATTTTTTTTTTATTTCTAGAAATATTTCTAGAAAAAAAATGACATAGGGCTCCGCCATATTTTTGGTCCAGCCAGGTACAACTTGGCAGCTACGGACTGCCACCAGCCCCCAGCTGCCTCGTCATACCTGGCTGGAACCAAAAATACAGCGAAGCCTATTTTTTTTTTATTTCTAGAAATATTTCTAGAAAAAAAATGACATAGGGCTCCGCCATATTTTTGGTCCAGCCAGGTACAACTTGGCAGCTACGGACTGCCACCAGCCCCCAGCTGCCTCGTCATACCTGGCTGGAACCAAAAATACAGCGAAGCCCATTTTTTTTAAATTTCTAGAACTAATTCTAGAAAAAAAAATTACGTGGGGCTCCGCCATATTTTTGGTCCAGCCAGGTACAACTAGGCAGCTGGGGGCTGGAATCCTCAGCATAGAGAGGCCCAAGCGTTCTGGGCCCCCCATGCTGCGAATTGCAGCCCGCAGCCGCCCCAGAAAATGGCGCATTCATTGAAGCGCCATTTTCTGGCGCTGTACCCACGCTCTTCCAGTTGCCCTGGTGCCGGTGGCTAACTGGGTAATAAAGGGGTTAATGCCAGCTTTTTATTGGCAGCTGGCACTAAGCCCGAGATTCATAATATAGGGCCAATGTTAGACCCGCCATTAGGAATCTCTAGTACGGTAAATAGTCAATAAATACACACAGAGAAAAATCTTTTTATTTGAAAAAAAAACACAGACACAATTCGGACTCCATCTTTATTATAATAAGATCCGACGTAGTCCACAACGAAGGTCCCACGACGCTCGATCGCTCCGACGTAGTCCATAACGAAGGTCCCACGACGCTCGATCACCTTTGCTTTCAGATCGCTACTCTGGAGCCCGATCCGCCAGCATGGTGATCGAGCAGCAGAAAGTGATCTGACACCCCGGGCGCAGTGACCCATTATGTGCATCACTGCACCTGGGCTGCCAGATCACTTTCCGCAGCTCGATCCCCATGCATGGGGATCGAGCTGCGGAAAGCGATCTGGCAGCACAGGCGCATTGACCCACTATGTGCATCACTGCGTCCGGGCTGTCAGATTGCTTTCTGCAGCTCGATGCCCATGCAGGGAGATCGGGCTGCAGAGCAGCGATCTAAGAGCCTGGGCGCAGTGACCCACTATGTGCATCACTGCGCCTGGGCTGCCAGATCGCTTTCCGCAGCTCGATCCCCATGCATGGGAATCGAGCTGCGGAAAGCGATCTGGCAGCACAGGCGCATTGACCCACTATGTGCATCACTGCGTCCGGGCTGTCAGATTGCTTTCTGCAGCTCGATGCCCATGCAGGGAGATCGGGCTGCAGAGCAGCGATCTAAGAGCCTGGGCGCAGTGACCCACTATGTGCATCACTGCGCCTGGGCTGCCAGATCGCTTTCCGCAGCTCGATCCCCATGCATGGGGATCGAGCTGCGGAAAGCGATCTGGCAGCACAGGCGCATTGACCCACTATGTGCATCACTGCGTCCGGGCTGTCAGATTGCTTTCTGCAGCTCGATGCCCATGCAGGGAGATCGGGCTGCAGAGCAGCGATCTAAGAGCCTGGGCGCAGTGACCCACTATGTGCATCACTGCGCCTGGGCTGCCAGATCGCTTTCCGCAGCTCGATCCCCATGCATGGGGATCGAGCTGCGGAAAGCGATCTGGCAGCACAGGCGCAGTGATGCACATAGTGGGTCACTGCGCCCGGGGTGTCAGATCACTTTCTGCAGCTAGATCCTCAGAATCCAGCTGTAGAAAGTGATCTGACAGATCCAGTACAGTGATCCACAGTGATCACATAATGGTCACTGTGGAACACTGTGCTGGATCTGTCAGATCACTTCCTACAGCTGGATCCTCAGGATCCAGCTGTAGAAAGTGATCTGACAGATCCAGTACAGTAATCCACAGTGATCACATAATGGTCACTGTGGATCACTGTGCTGGATCTGTCAGATCACCTCCTACAGCTGGATCCTCAGGATCCAGCTGTAGAAAGTGATCTGACAGATCCAGTACAGTGATCCACAGTGATCACATAATGGTCACTGTGGATCACTGTGCTGGATCTGTCAGATCACCTCCTACAGCTGGATCCTCAGGATCTAGCTGTAGAAAGTGATCTGACAGATCCAGTACAGTGATCCACAGTGATCACATAATGGTCACTGTGGATCACTGTGCTGGATCTGTCAGATCACCTCCTACAGCTGGATCCTCAGGATCTAGCTGTAGAAAGTGATCTGACAGATCCAGTACAGTGATCCACAGTGATCACATAATGGTCACTGTGGATCACTGTGCTGGATCTGTCAGATCACTTCCTACAGCTGGATCCTCAGGATCTAGCTGTAGAAGTCATCTGACAGCTCCAGCACAGAGCTGTCAGATCGCGGCCGGAGAGAAGAGGAGGAGGAGCGGGACGCAGCGGTGCAGGATGGAGCGCGATCGCCGGAGGGGTGAGTGGGAGAGGCGATCGCCGCTCCGGTGATCGGGGGGGGCAGGCAGGGGGAAGAGGGGGGGTGACAGGAGATGGGGGGGCACTCAGAAGAAGTGGGGGCACTGAGCAGGAGGCGGGCGGCAGGAAGAGGAAGCCCGCGGCAGGGACAGGAAGCGGGCGCAGGGACAGGAAGCGGGGGGGGGGGGTGGTAAGAAAGATGAAGAGGGGGCAGAATAGAGAGGTGGGGGACAGGGGGGCACTTACAGTATGACAGGGGAGCAGATCGGAGGGTAGGGAGAGCAGGAGCAGGCAGGGAATCATGACAGGCGCGGTGATTTTCACTTTCACTTTTGAGTGCCAATCACCGCGCCTGTAGCCGGGGGGTAGGGGTGGGGGCAAATCGACCCCCCCTGGGGTGTAGTACATCTCCCCATGTACCTGCAGGCCGAGTGACAGGTCAGTGAGACCTTCACTCGGCCTGCAGTAGCCCGTTCATTCCATGGCCCACCCCCTGGGCCAAGGGTCGGGAATGAACTTGTTTTCATGGCCCAAACGGTGGGCCAAGGGTCGTGAAGGGGTTAAAGGGAACCTGACCCCCAGGGGCTGACTGGCAGATCTTGCCCTGGAGGGCAGCCAAGTGAGAAGCAGGAAGGGGGGTCGCTAGCAGTTCGGAGGCCATGTGAGGAGCGGTGGGGGGAGGGGGAGGCTGCTAGCAGTCCTCCAGAGGCCATGTGAGGGGTGGGGGGGTGCCAGCAGTCCGGAGGCCATGTGAGGAGCCGGGGGAGGGGGGGGGTAGTGCTAGCAGTCCTCCGGAGGCCATGTGGGGGGGTGCTGGCAGTCCGGAGGCCATGTGAGGAGCAGTGGGGGGAGGGTGCTAGCAGTCCTCCAGAGGCCATGTAAGGTGTGCGGGGGTGCCAGCAGTCCGGAGGTTATGTGAGGAGCCGGGGGGGGAAGGGAGTGCTAGCAGTCCTCCGCAGGCCATGTGGGGGGGTGCTAGCAGTCCGGAGGCCATGTGAGGAGCCAGGGGGAAGGGAGTGCTAGCAATCCTCCGGAGGCCACGTGTGGTGGGGGTGCTATGAGGGGGGGTGCTAGCAGTCCAGAGGCCATGTGTGTGGGGGGGTGAGCTGCTTCTTCCACCTTCCTGCTCCGGTCCCTGGCGGCGGAGCTCCTGCTGCACATCACTGTGCTCAGAGGGAGCCCGGCCAATGTCAGCAGCCAGTACCAGGTGAGGACCCTACGGTAGAAGTGTGGGGGAACTCTGCAGGGGACAGAGGCGCAGGGGGACCGGGGAGAAGAGGACAGATGTGCAGGGGGACCAAGGAGAAGAGGACAGAGGCGCAGGGGGACCGAGGAGAAGAGGACAGAGGAGCAGGGGGACCGAGGAGAAGAGGACAGAGGCACAGGGGGACCGAGGAGAAGAGGACAGAGGGGCAGAAGGACAGAAACAGAGGGGCAGAAGGACAAACAGGGGGACAGAGGTGCAGAAGGACAGAAACGGGGACAGAGGGGCAGAAGGACAAACAGGGGGACAGAGGGGCAGAAGGACAGAAACAGGGGGACAGAGGGGCAGAAGGACAGAAACAGAGGGGCAGAAGGACAGAAACGGGGACAGAGGGGCAGAAGGACAGAAACAGGGGGACAGAGGGCAGAAGGACAGAAACAGGGGGACAGAGGGGCAGAAGGACAGAAACAGGGGGACAGAGGGGCAGAAGGACAGAAACAGGGGGACAGAGGGGCAGAAGGACAGAAACAGAGGGGCAGAAGGACAGAAACAGAGGGGCAGAAGGACAGAAACAGGGGGACAGAGGGGCAGAAAGACAGAAACAGGGGGACCGAGGAAAAGAGAACTGAGATGCAGGGGACAGAAACAGGGGGACAGGAGAAGAGGAAAGAGGGGCAGAACGAGGGGGGCAGAGGAGCAGCAGGAGGGACAGAGGAGAGGAGGACTGGGGTGCAGGAGGACAGAGTAGCAGCAGGAGGGACAAAGGAGAGGAGGACAGGGATGCAAGAGGACAAAGGAGCATCAGGAGGGACAGAGAAGAGGAGGACGGGGTGCAGGAGGACAGAGGAGAGGAGGATGGGGGTCCAGGAGGACAGCCGAGCAGCAGGAGGGACAGAGGAGAGGACGACGGGGGTGCAGGAGGACAGATGAGAGGAGGACAGAAGTACAGGAGGACAGAGGAGAGGAGGACAGGGGTGCAAGAGGACAGAGGAGAGGAGGACGGGGGTGCAGGAGGACAGAGGAGAGCAGGACGGGGGTGCGGGAGGACAGAGGAAAGAAGGATAGGGGTGCAGGAGGATAGAGGAGCAGCAGGAGGGACAGAGGAGAGGACGACGGGGTGGCAGGAGGACGGGGGTGCAGGAGGACAGAGGAGAGGAGGATGGAAGTGCAGGAGGACAGAGGAGAGGAGGACAGGGGTGCAAGAGGACAGAGGAGAGGAGGATGGGGGTGCAGGAGGACAGAGGAGAGCAGGACGGGGTGCGGGAGGACAGAGGAGAGGAGGATGGGGGTGCAGGAGGATACAGGAGCAGCAGGAGGGACAGAGGAGAGGAGGACTGGGTGCAGGAGGACAGAGCAGAGGAAGACGGGGGTCCAGAAGAACAGCCGAGCAGCAGGAGGGACAGGAGAGGAGGATGGGGGTGCAGCAGGACAGGGGTGCAGGAGGACGGGGGTGCAGGAGGATAGAGGAGCAACAGGAGGGGCAGAGGAGAGGAGGATGGGGGTGCAGGAGGATAGAGGAGCAGCAGGAGGGACATAGGAGAGGAGGATGGGGGTGCAGGAGGATAGAGGAGCAGCAGGAGGGACGGAGGAGAGGAGAACAGAGGTGCAGGAGGACAGAGGAGCAGCAGGAGGGACATAGGAGAGGAGGATGGGGGTGCAGGAGGATAGAGGAGCAGCAGGAGGGGCAAAGGAGAGGAGCAGCAGGAGGGACGGAGGAGAGGAGGATGGGGGTGCAGGAGGACAGAGGAGAGCAGGACGGGGTGTGGGAGGACAGAGGAGAGGAGGATGGGGGTGCAGGAGGATACAGGAGCAGCAGGAGGGACAGAGGAGAGGAGGACTGGGTGCAGGAGGACAGAGCAGAGAAAGACGGGGGTCCAGAAGAACAGCCGAGCAGCAGGAGGGACAGGAGAGGAGGATGGGGGTGCAGCAGGACAGGGGTGCAGGAGGACGGGGGTGCAGGAGGATAGAGGAGCAACAGGAGGGGCAGAGGAGAGGATGGGGGTGCAGGAGGATAGAGGAGCAGCAGGAGGGACATAGGAGAGGAGGATGGGGGTGCAGGAGGATAGAGCAGCAGGAGGGACGGAGGAGAGGAGAACAGAGGTGCAGGAGGACAGAGGAGCAGCAGGAGGGACATAGGAGAGGAGGATGGGGGTGCAGGAGGATAGAGGAGCAGCAGGAGGGGCAAAGGAGAGGAGAACGGAGGTGCAGGAGGACAGAGGAGCAGCAGGAGGGACGGAGGAGAGGAGGATGGGGGTGCAGCAGGCCTGGGGCTGTGGCTGGCGCTGTGTGTGGTGATATTGGCAGCTGTACCATCTGTCTGCCTTCATGCAGCTGCAGCCACCTTCCTGTGTTGGCAGGGTGTGGCACGCTGGGAGTTGTAGTTCTTCTGCCTGTCCTATATGATTTCTGGGCAGTGTGTTGGGTGCTGGGAGTTGTAGTTCTTCCCGGCGGGCTCAGTGTTGTCCGGCCACCCGTCTGTGGCCTGTCTGTCTCTTCTGGGATGTCCTCAGCTCTGTGCTGTGCACAGACAGTGTACCACCATATCCCTAGCTCTGTGCTGTGCACAGTGTACCACCATGTCCTCAGCTCCGTGCTGTGCACAGACAGTGTACCACCATGTCCTCAGCCCCGTGCTGTGCACAGACAGTGTACCACCATGTACCCAGCTCTGTGCTGTGCACAGTGTACCACCATCTCCCTAGCTCTGTGCTGTGCAGTGTACCACCATGTCCTCAGCTCTGTGCTGTGCACAGACAGTGTACTGTACACTGTCTGTGCACAGCAAGGAGCTGAGGACATGGTGGTACACTCTGTGCACAGCACGGAGCTGAGGACATGGTGGCACACTGTGCACAGCACGGAGCTGGGGACATGGTGGCACACTGTCTGTGCACAGCATGGAGCTGAGGACATGGTAGCACACTGTGGACAGCACGGAGCTGAGGACATGGTGGTACACTGTCTGTGCACAGCACAGAGCTGGGGACATGGGGGCACACTGTCTGTGCACAGCACGGAGCTGAGGACATGGTGGCACACTGTCTGTGCACAGCACGGAGCTGGGGACATGGTGGCACACTGTCTCTGCACAGAGCTCAGGATATGGTGGTACACTGACTGTGCACAGCACAGAGCTGGGGACATGGTGGCACACTGTCTGTGCACAGAGCTCAGGACATGGTGGCACACTGTCTGTGCACAGAGCTCAGGACATGGTGGTACACTGTCTTTCACAGCACAGAGCTGAGTACATGGTGGTACACTGTGTGCACAGCACAGAGTTGAGGACATGGTGCTACACTGTCTCCCACCGCCTTAAAATCGGTCTGTTTCTCATCCAGGAGTGTTGGATGAGTGTCATCGGTCTTTTGGTCCCTTTGGCAAATGCTGTGCTAGTGTCTGACATTTCTCTCAGATCACATCCGTGTGCAATCTGTTCTTTCCTCAGCAGTTATTACTGTAGAATCATTTACAGGAACATTTTACAGTGTTCTCAGTTACAGAATGATAATGTATCCGTGAAAAAAACTGATGCCTCTCCGATGGTCGGTGTGCTGTCAGTGTGCGGTATGTAATTTTGTCGGACCCATAGACTTGCATTGGTGAGTCTCGGTGTGAATCGCAGACTGTCACAGAATGTTGTGACTTTTTTCTCATCCTGAATCTGGCTGAGAAAAAAGCATCCGACACTCGCCAGTGCTCTCAGAGATTGATTAACATTGGTCCGACTGCAATGCGATGAAATCACACATTGCACTCATCCGAGTTTCACGCCAGTGTGTCCGTACCCTAATAATAAAATCCATATAGTAATCCTACAATGTCTGCTGGACATGGTATGGGGAGGGTGTATGGCTCAGTTAGTACACTCCATGCTTCTTGTTATTAACCAGTTAATGCTCTCTTGTCCACCGCAATGCAGTGTCAAAAAGAGGACGACAGCGAGACAAGCAGCAACATGGCATCAGAGAGCCCCTGACCTCCAAATACAAGATCCTCAGATCCCGGTATTGTGACATAATATTAAGAATAATACTTTTTGCATTTTTTATTACACTATGAACTCCACAGCACTTTACATACATCATCAACACTGTCCCCATTGGGGCTCACAATTTAAACATCCTGTCAGTATGTCTCTGTAGTGTGGTTGGACAAACCTTTTATATGTACTACATGATGAAATGTGGGGGAGAGGCTACATGAAGCTTGGGGAGGAAGGCCGCGACTGGGGGGAAGATTGTCCGTGACAGGGTGAGGGGCCGCAACGGGGGAGGAGCCATGATGGGGGAGGAGCTGCAATGGGGGAGGGGTCACAACAGGGGGAGGAGCCATGTCGGGGGGGGGGGCAGCCGCTGACAGTGCCTAGGGCAGCAGGAACTCCAAATACGGCCCTGTAAAGACATAGAAATGCCTAATGGACAAACCATAAAATGCCACCAGCCTGAAGCATACAAACACTGGGTATATTACAGCTGGATAACATCAAGCACGCACATGTGAAAATGTGGTTAGTAAGGAATATGTTCATAAGTCAGGAAAATTTTGAAGAGCAAATTGAATGGTGGGAATACCATCAAGGCCATAAACACCTCGGCCGTTCCTGTCATTAGATATACTGCTGGAATTGTGAACTGGACACAGATAGAGCTGGATGACCTGGACAGAAAAAGAAGAAAACTGATGACAATCCACTACTCATTGCATCCACATAGTGATGTAGACAGACTTTACCTGCCAAGAAAATCAGGAGGCAGAGAAAGCAAACTGTACAAGAGAAACCAGCACTGGCAGATTATGTGAATGATAGTGGAGAACAAGACTTGATGGAAGGTAACAACAGAAAACTGCTTCAAGTACAACAGACAAAAAAGGAATACTGTAAAAAGGCAGTACAAAGCAGAAGAGAAAACAGGCAAAAGAAAGCTCTGCATGGACAATTCCTAGGGTAAAGTTGACAAGGAAAAGACCTAGTTGTGGCTTACTAATGGAACATTAAAAAGGAAACAGAGAGCTTAATTCTAGCAGCCCAAGAGCAAGCGATCCACACAGATGTGATTAAAGCTGGAATTGAAAAATCAACTACAGACTCCAAATGTCGACTGTGCAAGAAAGCAGATGACACAATAG
>JARQOC010002819.1:0-21522 GCA_033576535.1 Allobates femoralis | reverse complement strand
TGTTTATCAGACATTGCCAATACTAATCCAATAAAAAAAAAAGTAACCCCACACACAGGAAAAAATACCACAGTATCCCTTGTTTTACCAATTTATTTTAAAAAATGTTTCCAGGAAGCTCCTCTGTCATAGTCGACATTCCATGAATGCAACTGTGGCAACTCTGAAGAGCAGTTAAATACAGCTGATTACAGGTCCCAACAGAGCTGCAGACTCAATGGTGCAGATATGCACAATAAGGCGACGCTGATGGAGAGGTGTCATCACCACCCAAGCACCTGTGAATACCTATACTGCTATTCACAGTCACCAGAGCTGCATTCATGGAACATTGGCAATGATGGATGTAATGTTGTTATATCTTCTGTAAGTTTGCTTGTTGTCTTCCCTGTTTGCATTTTCTGCCTAGTAACAGTGATGTAAGATGGAGGAGGAGCTGTGGCAGGAAAAGGGGAAGCTGGGGAAACGGAAGGGATTCATTAAAGTATGGCCGCTCGACTGAGCAGTTCAGCATATCTGTGTGTGCTTCTGGATTCATCGTCATCTGCACTACAAACACTACAATGTGTGACGAGGAAGCGTTCATTCATCAGCTAAAGGTATTTCAGTGCCACACAAGATCATCAGTGCTCACCCATGGCTTGTTCTACCTGCATTCCCAGCTTTTGATGTGCATCAGTCCCAAGCAAAACCTAGCAGCATGTTGGGATAAATGCTGAAGCGCTTTGAGATATTTCTGAAACCCATGAACATAGCCGATGATACAAGAAAGAAAGCCATGTTATTACACTATGCAGGGGAGCAAGTCTATGATATCTTCACTACTCTGCCTAACACAGGGGAGGACAAGGACTTTGAGCTCAGCAAAGCAGCATTGTGCAAACACTTCTCCCCGCACAGAAATGCAGCATTTGAAATCTTCAAATTTAGACAATCAAAGCAATCAGCCACAGAAAGCATTGATGAATATCATGTCCGGCTACGGCACCTTGCAGCTTACTGTGAGTTTACAGACGTAGACAAAGAAATCCAAACGCAGATAGTACAAGGATGTGTTTCTTCAAAGTTAAGAAGACAAGCACTCAGAGACCCTACTATGACCCTTGCTAAAACTATTAGACACAGCACGTATAAATGATACTGCAGAGAAACAGGCAAAACTCATAGAGAGCAGTGAGCCAGAAGCACCATCTTCTATAGCAAAGCTCACACAGAAACCACAAGTACAGGCTGCTACTTGTTACAACTGCGGTGGGTCGTATCCTCACCAGAACGTTTGTCCAGCAAATGGCACAACCTGCCATAATTGTGGAAAACGAAACCATTTTGCAAAAGTGTGCAGATCTACACCGCAGCAATCTGCTCGTCCCAGCAGTCCCAGGTCACAGAAGTCCAAGCACTGCAGCTTAAAGTGTGCAGATCTACACCGCAGCAATCTGCTCGTCCCACAGTACAGCCAGGTCACAGAAGGTCCAAGCACGCAGCTTAAAGTGTGCAGATCTACACCGCAGCAATCTGCTCGTCCCACAGTACAGCCCAGGTCACAGAAGGTCCAAGCACTGCAGCTTAAAGTGTGCAGATCTACACCGCAGCAATCTGCTCGTCCCACAGTACAGCCCAGGTCACAGAAGGTCCAAGCACTGCAGCTTAAAGTGTGCAGATCTACACCGCAGCAATCTGCTCGTCCCACAGTGCAGCCAGGTCACAGAAGGTCCAAGCACTGCAGCTTAAAGTGTGCAGATCTACACCGCAGCAATCTGCTCGTCCCACAGTACAGCCAGGTCACAGAAGGTCCAAGCACTGCAGCTTAATGATGAGGCTCAAAGCATTACTATTGTCAGTGACTGAGGAAGGATCTCGGCTGTGCACATGATTAACAATCCAAAACGAGTCATCCTCATAAATGGCAATCCAGTGGAAGCCCTGGTGGACACAGGGGCGTCAGTCAACGTCATCAGTCATACAATCTATAACCAACTCCTGAACAGACCTGCTCTACAAAATACCAGCCTTCAGATTTTCCCTTATGGTTCCGCAGCTGCGTTGCCCCTGTGTGGCAAATTTCAGTCAGAACTAACAGTGGAAGGGAAATCCATCAAGGACACTTTTTACGTAGTGGAGTGCTCTGCAGATACGCTTCTCAGCTGCAGCAGCGCAGTGTCTCTAGGCCTGGTGAACCTGGTCAACAGCGTTACAGGCTCTTCAGTCCACATATTATGCAGAGGTACCCCAGTCTCTTTAAAGGCCTTGGTAAGCTAAAAGACGTTCAGATAAAGTTACATAGTGATCAGTCGATACAGCCCTCCATCCAACCTCACAGGCATTACATATGATCAGTCTATACAGCCCTCCATCCAACTCACAGCGCATTCCCATTGATGTCCGCAAACTTGTGGAGCAAGAATTGCAAGACCTGGAGGCATCTGATGTTATTGAACGGGTTGAACTCCCTGGGTCTCGCCAATCGTTGTTGTGCCTAAACCAAAACAGCCTGGTAAAATACGGCTTTGTGTGGATATGCGGCATGCCAATCTAGCTATTCAAAGAGAGAGCACATCACGCCTACTATTGATGACATTCTCACAGATCTGAATGGTGCAAAGGTGTTTTCAAAAATTGATGTAAACTCCGGCTATCATCAACTTGAGTTGCATCCAGACTCCAGGTACATCACAACTTTTAGTACTCATATGGGCCTGCGTAGGATCAAGAGGTTGAACCTTGGTATCTCATCAGCCGCAGAAATCTTTCAACATGTTATCAGTCAGGTCCTGTCTGGATAGCGGGAGTCCTCAACGTCAGTGATGACATTCTCATATACGGAACAACCCAAGAAGAACATGACAGTCGCCTGGAGCAAGTGTTTCAGAGACTGCAAGCCTGCAATCTAACTGTCAATCCATCTAAATGTGAGTACAACCAAACGTCATTGACTTTTTTTTGGATACATCTTCTCAGGACAAGGTGTGTCAGCAGATCCTCAGAAAGTCGCTACCATCAAATCTGCTGGACAACCTCAAAATGCCTCGAGGTTCGAAGCTTTCTAGGACTGGTCACATACTGTGGACGATTCATACCCGACCTAGCCACTATTTCTGAACCCCTGAGACAACTCACAAAGAAAGACATTCCTTGGTCATGGGGTACTGAGCATCAAGCGTCGTTTGACGCGTTGAAGTCCAGCCTAACTGGTGACACTGTCATGGCTTACTTTGACCCATTAAAGTCCACAGAACTGATTGTAGACGCTAGCCCGGTAGGCCTGGGTGCAATTCTCACACAAGTGTCCAACAATGGCAACATTTCTACAATTTCCTACGCAAGCAAGAAATTAACAGATACAGAACAGCGCTACTCACAAACTGAAAGGGAAGCTCTTGCAGTAGTGTGGGGATGCCTCCACTTTCATCTTCGGACACAAGTTCACAGTCATAAGTGACCACAAACCGCTTGTTCCCATTTGCAACAAACATTCTTCCAAACCCCCTCCACGAATTGAACGCTGGTTGCTCCGCTTACAGAACTACCATCTTCAACTGAGATATGAGGCAGGAGCTGGAAACCCGGCGGACTATTTCTCCAGACACCCAATACCACAACCTACTAAGGACAACATTCCAGTAACTATTCTAGCGGAGGAACATGTCAATTTCGTTGCTGCACATTCAGTGCCAAGAGCTATGACCATGGAGGAAATACAACAGGCGGTGGACTCTGACCCCCAACTCAGTTGGTTATAGACTCTGTTCAGTCTAAGAAATGGAGCTGTTTTCTTGCTGAGGCTCGCCTTCAACCACCAGATCGAGTAGGTTACTTGGAGGCTTTCTTTAATGCACGACATTCACTCTCAGTGTCGGACTCAAATCTGCTGTTGCGTGACAGTCGCCTGGTGATACCCAGAAACTGGAGGACCGTGTACTTGATCTAGCCCACGAGGCTCATCAAGGGGTGGTAAAAACAAAGCAACTACTTCGAGAAAAAGTATGGTTTCCAGGACTGGACAAAAGAGTAGAGGCATTGATCCAAACATGCATTCCTTGTCAAGCAACTATAGTTGACCATAGGCGTGCACCTCTACAAATGACACCCCTGCCAAAGAGCCCATGGACTGCTCTCAGTGTGGATTTTTGTGTTTTACCGGACCGCTCCTACCTGTTGGTGGTCATGGATGACTATTCTCGGTTTCCAGTCATTGAACATGTTTAGACAACATCGGCCAGGGCGGTTATACCAAAATTAGACAAGATTTTCTCGGCTTATGGCATACCCGAGACAGTGAAGACGGACAATGGACCTCCATTCAATAGCATTGGCAACTTATCTTGGTTTCTCCCACAGGAAAGTAACTCCGTACTGGCCTCTAGCCAATGGCGAAGTGGAACGATTCATGCAATCGATCCACAAGACCCTGAGGATTGCTACCATGGAGCACAAGGACTCGCAACAAGAATTACATAGATTCCTTAGACAGTACAGAGCCACACCACACTCCACTACTGGGATACCACCAGCAACGGCATTGTTCAGCAGGCCCTTGCGCGTGAAAACCCATGCATTCCGTCACTTCCGGTCCAAACCCCAATTGCTAATAATGATTCCGTCTCTAAGGATAAAATGAAGCGGTATGCGAAAAAAGTAGCCGCCGTTACAAGCCTCCAGAAGTAAAGGTGGGTGATTGGGTTCTTGTAAAGAGACTGAGACCTAGCGACAAGTTTGCATCGCCATACTATCCCGAGCCCTTTCAGGCCACACAGATCAGAGGCACCATGATTACTGCTAAAAACCAAACTCATCAGGTCACTAGAAATGTGTCCCATTATAAAAAACGTCGTGGCTACGTCCCAGAGACGACGCATGCAGAGGAAGTAGATAGCGACGACCTACTGCCAGAGACAATGACCTCAGCTGCTCCCATAGGAGATACCTCAGAAGACCCCCCAAGTTTATCTGGAAATGAGATGTCTCGACGTTATCCTGGGAGAACAAATCGAGGGCCAACAGTCCACCTGGCGGACTATGTTCTGCAGTAGAGAAAAAAAAAACTACTTTTCTACAACGCGAACTTTTGAACAGTTAAATATTTGTTTTTTTGGGTTTTTTTGCAAGATGATAAGAGATGTAATGTTGTTATATCTTCTGTAGTTTGCTTGTTTGTCTTCCCTGTTTGCTTTTCTGCCTAGTAACAGTGATGTAAGATAGAGGAGGAGCTGTGGCAGGAGAAGGGGGAGCTGGAAAAGGGAAGGGATTTTTGTCATTAAAAGTATGGCCGCTCGACTGAGCAGTTCAGCATATCTGTGTGTGCTTCTGGATCTATCGTCATCTGCACTACAACACTACAGGCAGAGATGAAGAAGAGGAGGGAGGAGAGGAGGGAGAGATGACAGAGAGGAGGAGGAGAGGAGGGCAGAGATGAAGAAGAGGAGGAGGAGAAGAGGGCAGAGATGACAGAGAGGAGGGAGGAGAGGAGGGCAGAGATGACAGAGAGGAGGGAGGAGAGGAGGGCAGAGATGACAGAGAGGAGGGAGGAGAGGAGGGCAGAGATGACAGAGAGGAGGAGGAGAGGAGGGCAGAGATGACAGAGAGGAGGGAGGAGAGGAGGGCAGAGATGAAGAAGAGGAGGGGGAGAGAGGGCAGAGATGAAGAAGAGGAGGGAGGAGAGAGGGCAGAGATGAAGAAGAGGAGGAGGAGAGGAGGGCAGAGATAAAGAAGATGAAGGAGGAGAGGAGGGCAGAGATGAAGAGAGGAGGAGGGAGGGAGGAGGAGAGAGATGACAGAGAGGAGGGAGGAGGAGAGGGAGGGAGAGAGGAGACAAGAAGAGGAGGGAGGAGAGGGGGCAGAGATGAAGAAGAGGAGGGAGGAGAGGAGGGCAGAGATGAAAGAGAGAGGAGAAGGAGTGAAGAGAGGAGGGGCAGAGATGACAGAGAGGAGGGAGGAGAGGGGGCAGAGATGACAGAGAGGAGGGAGGAGAGGGGCAGAGATGACAGAGAGGAGGAGAGGGGCAGAGATGAAAGAGGAGGGAGGAGGAGGGGCAGAGATGAAGAAGAGGAGGGAGGAGAGGAGGGCAGAGATGACAGAGAGGAGGGAGGAGAGGGGGGCAGAGATGACAGAGAGGAGGGAGGAGAGGGGGCAGAGATGAAGAAGAGGAGGGGAGAGGAGGGAGAGATGAAGAGAGGAGGGAGGAGAGAGGGCAGAGATGACAGAGAGGAGGGAGGAGAGGAGGGCAGAGATGAAGAGAGAAGGAGAGAGGAGGGAGAGATGAAGAGGAGGGAAGGAGGGCAGAGATGACAGAGAGGAGGGAGGAGAGGGGGCAGAGATGACAGAGAGGAGGGAGGAGAGGAGGGCAGAGATGAAGAAGAGGAGGGAGGAGAGGAGGGCAGAGATGAAGAAGAGGAGGGAGGAGAGGAGGGCAGAGATGACAGAGAGGAGGGAGGAGAGGAGGGCAGAGATGACAGAGAGGAGGGAGGAGAGGGGGCAGAGATGAGAGAGAGGAGGGAGAGAAAGAGGGGGAGAGAGAGAGAAGAGGAGGGAGGAGAGGAGGGAGAGATGAAGAGAGGAGGAGGAGAGAGGGGCAGAGATGACAGAGAGGAGGGAGGAGAGGGGGCAGAGATGAAGAGAGGAGGGAGGAGAGGGGGCAGAGATGAAGAAGAGGAGGGAGGAGAGGAGGGCAGAGATGAAGAAGAGGAGGGAGGAGAGGAGGGCAGAGATGACAGAAGAGAGGGAGGAGAGGGGGCAGAGATGAAGAAGAGGAGGGAGGAGAGGAGGGCAGAGATGAAGAAGAGGAGGAGGAGAGGAGGGCAGAGATGAAGAAGAGGAGGGAGGAGAGGAGGGCAGAGATGACAGAGAGGAGGGAGGAGAGGGGGGCAGAGATGAAGAAGAGGAGGGAGGAGAGGAGGGCAGAGATGAAGAAGAGGAGGGGGAGAGGAGGGCAGAGATGAAGAGAAGAGGAGGGAGGAGAGGGGGCAGAGATGAACAGAGAGGAGGGAGGAGAGGAGGGCAGAGATGAAGAAGAGGAGGAGGAGAGGAGGGCAGAGATGAAGAAGAGGAGGGAGGAGAGGAGGGCAGAGATAGAAGAGAGAGAGGAGGAGAGGAGGGGCAGAGATGACAGAGAGGAGGGAGGAGAGGAGGGTAGAGATGAAGAAGATGAGGGAGGAGAGGAGGGCAGAGCTGAAGAAGAGGAGGGGGGAGAGGGGGGAGAGATGAAGAAGATGAGGGAGGAGAGGAGGGTAGAGATGAAGAGAAGTGAGGGAGAGGAGGAGGTGAGCATTGTAAGAAGATGAGGTGGTGAATAGAGGTAGATGAATGGAAGAAAATGTCTGTGGGTGGCCTGTTGTGAGTGAGCGGAGGTGGGAATTGGGATGGTGGAGGGGAGGAGAGGGGGGCCCCTGTAGTGATGGAGTGTATGGGTGACATGGGGGAGGTGATGACCGGTCAGAGGGGGGCTGGCCTGTAGTGATGGAGAGTATGGGTGACATTGGGTGTGGAGGTGATGACGGTCATGAGGGTGGTCTGGGCCCTGTAGTGATGGAGTGTATGGGTGACATGTGGGTGGGGGTTGGATGAACGGTCATGAGGGGCTCTGGGCCCTGTAGTGATGGAGTGTTGTGGTGACATGTGGGTGGTGTGGTGATGACCGGTCATGAGGGCGGCTGGGCCCTGTAGTGATGGAGTGTATGGGGTGACATTGTGGGTGGTGGGTGATGACGGTCATGAGGGGCGGCTGGGCCCCTGTAGTGATGGAGTGTATGGGTGACATGTGGGTGGGGGGGTGATGACCGGTCATGAGGGTGGCTGGGCCCTGTAGTGATGGAGTGTATGGGTGACATGTGGGTGGGGGTGATGACCGGTCATGAGGGGGCTGGGCCCCTGTAGTGATGGAGTGTATGGGTGACATGTGGGTGGGGGTGATGACGGTCATGAGGGGTGGCTGGGCCCCTGTAGTGATGGAGTGTATGGGTGACATGTGGGTGGGGGTGGAGGTGATGACCGGTCATGAGGGGGGCTGGGCCCTGTAGTGATGGAGTGTATGGGTGACATGTGGGTGGGGGTGATGATCCGGTCATGAGGGGTGGCTGGGCCCCTGTAGTGATGGAGTGTATTGGGGTGACATGTGGGTGGGGGTGATGGTCTCTGCAGAGTGATCAGACCCGGGGTCACAGTTCTCGGTTGGTAACTCTATAACGTTTTACACAACTTCCTTTTATTATTTCTCTTTCCAACCTTCTCATTTAATCTATCGAAAGCAGAAAAACCACGTAACTTGTGGGGGCCGAGGCGTTCTGCTCCGGCGGTGTCTCGGGGGGGGGGGGGGGAGGGGGGGTTTCAGTTCCTTTTAATCTCCAACCAGGTGATGTCACCGCAGCTGAGACTTTGAACAGTATAAGAGACTGGTGTACGGATATACAGTATATATATATATAACATCAGGAAGAAGCTGCTCCAGCAGGCAGCAATGGGGAGGCTGCAGAGACAGGAGTCAGGCGAGGAGGTCGGTGTGGAGGTCAGGGCCCGGAGGCTCCACAGAGCTGAGGATGGAAAGAAAAGCAAAAAGATCCGCCACATTTGGTGCAGATTTCAGCAGATTTGGTGCAGATTTGTTTTTTTGGTGGAGATTTGCACGCCTATCCTCATCCCAGCAAAGTCTCTGAGCAGGGCCGATGTTTCGGGGGGGCAGACTGGGCACTTGCCCAGGGACCCAAGCCATGGAGGGCCCCCCAGCTGGGACCTCACTCAAGTATTGCTTTTTGGGGCAGAAATGTGCTTATTTCTCTGCCTCTTGTCTTGCTGTCAGGGTTCTATGTATCTCATGTCGGGAGCGGGAGCCGCACTGTTCACTTGTCAGGTCCAGAGACTGAGATGAGGTGAACAGTGCGCTCCAGGCATGATGGAGGTCCAGATTACAGAGGACAGCGCGGCCTCTGCAGGACATGATGGAGGTCCAGATTACAGAGGACAGCGCGGCCTCTGCAGGACAGATGGAGGTCCAGATTACAGAGGACAGCGCGGCCTCTGCAGGACTGATGGAGGTCCAGATTACAGAGGACAGCGCGGCCTCTGCAGGACATGATGGAGGTCCAGATTACAGAGGACAGCGCGGCCTCTGCAGGACATGATGGAGGTCCAGATTACAGAGGACAGCGCGGCCTCTGCAGGACACGATGGAGGTCCAGATTACAGAGGACAGCGCGGCCTCTGCAGGACACGATGGAGGTCCAGATTACAGAGGACAGCGCGGCCTCTGCAGGACACGATGGAGGTCCAGATTACAGAGGACAGCGCGGCCTCTGCAGGACAGATGGAGGTCCAGATTACAGAGGACAGCGCGGCCTCTGCAGGACATGATGGAGGTCCAGATTACAGAGGACAGCGCGGCCTCTGCAGGACATGATGGAGGTCCAGATTACAGAGGACAGCGCGCCTCTGCAGGACATGATGGAGGTCCAGATTACAGAGGACAGCGCGGCCTCTGCAGGACATGATGGGGGTCCAGATTACAGAGGACAGCGCGGCCTCTGCAGGACATGATGGAGGTCCAGATTACAGAGGACAGCGCGGCCTCTGCAGGACATGATGGAGGTCCAGATTACAGAGGACAGCGCGGCCTCTGCAGGACATGATGGAGGTCCAGATTACAGAGGACAGCGCGGCCTCTGCAGGACATGATGGAGGTCCAGATTACAGAGGACAGCGCGGCCTCTGCAGGACATGATGGAGGTCCAGATTACAGAGGACAGCGCGGCCTCTGCAGGACATGATGGAGGTCCAGATTACAGAGGACAGCGCGGCCTCTGCAGGACATGATGGAGGTCCAGATTACAGAGGACAGCGCGGCCTCTGCAGGACATGATGGAGGTCCAGATTACAGAGGACAGCGCGGCTCTGCAGGACATGATGGAGGTCCAGATTACAGAGGACAGCGCGGCCTCTGCAGGACATGATGGAGGTCCAGATTACAGAGGACAGCGCGGCCTCTGCAGGACATGATGGAGGTCCAGATTACAGAGGACAGCGCGGCCTCTGCAGGACATGATGGAGGTCCAGATTACAGAGGACAGCGCGGCCTCTGCAGGACACGATGGAGGTCCAGATTACAGAGGACAGCGCGGCCTCTGCAGGACACGATGGAGGTCCAGATTACAGAGGACAGCGCGGCCTCTGCAGGACATGATGGAGGTCCAGATTACAGAGGACAGCGCGGCCTCTGCAGGACACGATGGAGGTCCAGATTACAGAGGACAGCGCGGCCTTGCAGGACATGATGGAGGTCCAGATTACAGAGGACAGCGCGGCCTCTGCAGGACATGATGGAGTCCAGATTACAGAGGACAGCGCGGCCTCTGCAGGACATGATGGAGGTCCAGATTACAGAGGACAGCGCGGCCTCTGCAGGACATGATGGAGGTCCAGATTTCAGAGGACAGCGCGGCCTCTGCAGGACATGATGGAGGTCCAGATACAGAGGACAGCGCGGCCTCTGCAGGACTGATGAGGTCCAGATTACAGAGACAGTCCGGCTCTGCAGGACAGGATGGAGGTCCAGATTACAGAGGACAGCGCGGCCTCTGCAGGAATGATGGAGGTCCAGATTACAGAGGAAGCGCGGCCTCTGCAGGACATGATGGAGGTCCAGATTACAAGGACAGCGCGGCCTCTGCAGGACATGATGGAGGTCAGATTACAGGGACAGCGCGCCTCTGCAGGACATGATGGAGTCCAGATTACGAGGACAGCGCGGCCTTGCAGGACAGATGGAGGTCAGATTACAGAGGACAGCGCGGCCTATGCAGGACAGATGGAGGTCCAGATTACAGAGGACAGCGCGGCCTCTGCAGGACACGATGGAGGTTCAGATTACAGAGGACAGCGCGGCCTCTGCAGGACATGATGGAGGTCCAGATTACAGGGACAGGCGGCCTCTGCAGGACATGATGGAGGTCCAGATTACAGAGGACAGCGCGGCCTCTGCAGGACATGATGGAGGTCCAGATTACAGGGACAGCGCGGCCTCTGCAGGACAGATGGAGGTCCAGATTACAGAGGACAGCGCGGCCTTGCAGGACACGTGGAGGTCCAGATTACAGGGACAGCGCGGCTCTGCAGGACATGATGGAGGTCCAGATTACAGAGGACAGCGCGCCTTGCAGGACAGATGGAGTCCAGATTACAGAGGACAGCGCGCCTCTGCAGACAGATGGAGGTCCAGATTACAGAGGACAGCGGGCCTCTGCAGGACAGATGGAGGTCCAGATTACAGAGGACAGCGCGGCCTCTGCAGGACAGTGGAGGTCCAGATTACAGAGGACAGCGCGGCCTTGCAGACACGATGGAGGTCCAGATTACAGAGGACAGCGCGGCCTCTGCAGGACATGATGGAGGTCCAGATTACAGAGGACAGCGCGGCTCTGCAGGACATGATGGAGGTCCAGATTACAGAGGACAGCATGGGCCTGTGCAGGACACGATGGAGGTCCAGATTACAGTGGACAGCGCGGGCTCTGCAGGACATGATGGAGGTCCAGATTACAGAGGACAGCGCGGCCTATGCAGGACACGATGGAGGTCCAGATTACAGAGGACAGGCGGGCTCTGCAGGACACGATGGAGGTCCAGATTACAGAGGACAGCGCGGCCTCTGCAGGACACGATGGAGGTCCAGATTACAGAGGACAGCGCGGCCTCGGGGGGGGGGGGGGGGGGGGGGGGGGGGGGGGGGGGGGGGGGGGGGGGGGGGGGGGGGGGGGGGGGGGGGGGGGGGGGGGGGGGGGGGGGGGGGGGGGGGGGGGGGGGGGGGGGGGGGGGGGGGGGGGGGGGGGGGGGGGGGGGGGGGGGGGGGGGGGGGGGGGGGGGGGGGGGGGGGGGGGGGGGGGGGGGGGGGGGGGGGGGGGGGGGGGGGGGGGGGGGGGGGGGGGGGGGGGGGGGGGGGGGGGGGGGGGGGGGGGGGGGGGGGGGGGGGGGGGGGGGGGGGGGGGGGGGGGGGGGGGGGGGGGGGGGGGGGGGGGGGGGGGGGGGGGGGGGGGGGGGGGGGGGGGGGGGGGGGGGGGGGGGGGGGGGGGGGGGGGGGGGGGGGGGGGGGGGGGGGGGGGGGGGGGGGGGGGGGGGGGGGGGGGGGGGGGGGGGGGGGGGGGGGGGGGGGGGGGGGGGGGGGGGGGGGGGGGGGGGGGGGGGGGGGGGGGGGGGGGGGGGGGGGGGGGGGGGGGGGGGGGGGGGGGGGGGGGGGGGGGGGGGGGGGGGGGGGGGGGGGGGGGGGGGGGGGGGGGGGGGGGGGGGGGGGGGGGGGGCCCCCCCCCCCCCCCCCCCCCCCCCCCCCCCCCCCCCCCCCCCCCCCCCCCCCCCCCCCCCCCCCCCCCCCCCCCCCCCCCCCCCCCCCCCCCCCCCCCCCCCCCCCCCCCCCCCCCCCCCCCCAGCGGGAGGGGGGGCGGCCTTGGGACATGTGGGTCCAGTACAGAGGACGCGCGGCCTCGCAATGGGCCGAGGCGCGGCCCTGGACATGAGGTCAGATAAAGGACAGCGCCCTGGGAGATGGAGGCATTACAGAGGACGGGCTTGCGAATGGTCATACGAGGACAGCGCGCCTTCAGGACGAGGAGGTCCGATTACGGGACAGCGCGGCCTTGCGGACGATGAGGTCCGATCAGAGGAGCGCGCCTCTGCAGGACAATGGAGTCCAGATTACAGGGACAGCGCGGCCTTGCAGACATGATGGAGGTCCAGATTACAGAGGACAGCGGGCCTTGCAGGACAATGGAGTCAATTCAGAGGACAGGCGGCCTGCAGGACATGATGGAGGTCCAGATTACAGAGGAAGGCGGCTCTGCAGGAATGAGGAGGTCCAGATTACAGGAACGCTGCCTCTGCAGGCAGATGGAGGTCCAGATTACAAGGACAGCCGGCTCTGCAGGACAGATGGAGGTCCAATTAAGAGGACAGCGCGGCCTCTGCAGGACATGATGGAGTCCAGATTACAGAGGACAGCGCGGCTCTGCAGACAGATGGAGGTCCAGATACAGAGGACACGCGGCTTGCGGACATGATGGAGTCAGATTAAGAGGACAGGCGGCTCTGCAGACTGATGGAGGTCCAGATTACAGAGGACAGCGCGCCTCTGCAGGACATGATGAGGTCCAGATTACAGTGGACAGCGCGGGCTCTGCAGGACATGATGGAGGTCCAGATTACAGAGGACAGCGCGGCCTATGCAGGACACGATGGAGGTCCAGATTACAGAGGACAGCGCGGCCTCTGCAGGACACGATGGAGGTCCAGATTACAGAGGACAGCGCGGCCTCTGCAGGACACGATGGAGGTCCAGATTACAGAGGACAGCGCGGCCTCTGCAGGACACGATGGAGGTCCAGATTACAGAGGACAGCGCGGCCTATGCAGGACACGATGGAGGTCCAGATTACAGAGGACAGCGCGGCCTCTGCAGGACATGATGGAGGTCCAGATTACAGAGGACAGCGCGGCCTCTGCAGGACATGATGGAGGTCCAGATTACAGAGGACAGCATGGCCTCTGCAGGACATGATGGAGGTCCAGATTACAGAGGACAGCGCGGCCTCTGCAGGACATGATGGAGGTCCAGATTACAGAGGACAGCGCGGCCTCTGCAGGACATGATGGAGGTCCAGATTACAGAGGACAGCGCGGCCTCTGCAGGACATGATGGAGGTCCAGATTACAGAGGACAGCGCGGCCTCTGCAGGACAGGATGGAGGTCCAGATTACAGAGGACAGCGCGGCCTCTGCAGGATATGATGGAGGTCCAGATTACAGAGGACAGCGCGGCCTCTGCAGGACATGATGGAGGTCCAGATTACAGAGGACAGTGCGGCCTCTGCAGGACATGATGGAGGTCCAGATTACAGAGGACAGCGCGGCCTCTGCAGGACATGATGGAGGTCCAGATTACAGAGGACAGTGCGGCCTCTGCAGGACATGATGGAGGTCCAGATTACAGAGGACAGCGCGGCCTCTGCAGGACATGATGGAGGTCCAGATTACAGTGGACAGCGCGGCCTATGCAGGACATGATGGAGGTCCAGATTACAGAGGACAGCGCGGCCTCTGCAGGACACGATGGAGGTCCAGATTACAGAGGACAGCGCGGCCTATGCAGGACACGATGGAGGTCCAGATTACAGAGGACAGCGCGGCCTCTGCAGGACACGATGGAGGTCCAGATTACAGAGGACAGCGCGGCCTCTGCAGGACACGATGGAGGTCCAGATTACAGAGGACAGCGCGGCCTCTGCAGGACACGATGGAGGTCCAGATTACAGAGGACAGCGCAGCCTCTGCAGGACACGATGGAGGTCCAGATTACAGAGGACAGCGTGGCCTGTGCAGGACATGATGGAGGTCCAGATTACAGAGGACAGCGTGGCCTGTGCAGGACATGATGGAGGTCCAGATTACAGAGGACAGCGCGGCCTCTGCAGGACATGATGGAGGTCCAGATTACAGAGGACAGCGCAGCCTCTGCAGGACATGATGGAGGTCCAGATTACAGAGGACAGCTCGGCCTCTGCAGGACATGATGGAGGTCCAGATTACAGAGGACAGCGCGGCCTCTGCAGGACATGATGGAGGTCCAGATTACAGAGGACAGCGCGGCCTCTGCAGGACATGATGGAGGTCCAGATTACAGAGGACAGCGCGGCCTGTGCAGGACATGATGGAAGTCCAGATTATAGAGGACAGTGCGGGCTCTGCAGGACATGATGGAGGTCCAGATTACAGAGGACAGCGCGGCCTCTGCAGGACATGATAGAGGTCCAGATTACAGAGGACAGCGCGGCCTCTGCAGGACATGATGGAGGTCCAGATTACAGAGGACAGCGCGGCCTGTGCAGGACATGATAGAGGTCCAGATTACAGAGGACAGCGCGGCCTCTGCAGGACATGATGGAGGTCCAGATAACAGAGGACAGCGCGGCCTCTGCAGGACACGATGGAGGTCCAGATTACAGAGGACAGCGCGGCCTCTGCAGGACACGATGGAGGTCCAGATTACAGAGTCCAGAGGGAGATACTGCCGTCCGGTCAGTGTGCCGAAGTATTGGCGCCCTATCTGACTGGGGAGTCCCAAAAGGCGTATCTGGACCTCTGTACCGAGGACGCTCTGGAGTACGGGGCCCTGAAGGGTGAAGTCCTTGCTCGGTTGGGTGTGAATACATACGTACGAGCTCAGCGGGTAAACCAGTGGTTTTTTGAAGAAACCAAACCCGTACGCTCCCAGGCTTACGATTTATTGCATTTAGTGAAAAAGTGGTTGCAGCCTGAGACTTTGAGTCCTGCCCAAATGGTGGAGAGGGTGGTCGTCCACCGCTTTGTGCGCACCCTTCCCGTCCCTATACAAGGTTGGGTGGGACAAGGTGACCCGAGTACCCTGGATCAATTAGTGTGCCTGGTGGAGCGACATGTGGCTACGCAGGACTTGATACGGGGCACTGGGACTTTGCGTACCACCCGGCGGCTGACCTCCTTCAAACCCCCTGCCAAGGATCCCGCACCGGAACCTGTGCAGGAGACCACTCTTGTCAAGCAGGAGTCTTCTCCTGCCGCTCCCAGGGTCCGAAAAGTCCTGTACCCTAAAAGACAACCTGTTATGGGAGTTTCTTTCCCTATTAGATGTTGGCGCTGCCAGCGGGTTGGACATTTGGGAGCCCAATGCCCACTCACCAGGGAGCCCATGGACTGCGGGTATCCTCGGCGGGGGTCAATGTATGCTCAGACGGTGTGAACAGCCGGCCTTATTTCTCCAGGGACTGATCTGCATTTATGCCAAGTACAGGTTAACGGCTGCCCGGTGACAGGCTTGTTGGATTCGGGGAGCTTAGTGACCCTAGTGCGGACAGCCCTGATCACTGGGGTGAAGGACACCGGGCGTACCGTGGGGGTGGTGTGCATACATGGGGACCTCCGGGACTACCCTTCGGGGGTGGTCACCATCACGGCTCCGTGCGGACAGATACAGCATGAAGTGGGACTGATGACTTCCCTATGACGTGATCTTGGGGAGGGGATCTGCCTTTTTTCTGGGCTCTATACAAAGGACCCTCCAAGACCCCTCAGGTCGAGGACGGTCCCGGGCCTGAGTCCGATGATCCCGAGTCTGGGACACCTGCCGTAGGGGTCACCACGAAAGGGACAGAGTGTGACCCTGACAGGTCGTCCCTAGAGGTATTGGCAGGCGAGCTCGGAATAGATGAGCCAATCCCGGAGTTGGAGGCGTCTCAAGGTACTTTCGGGACGGCCCAACTCCAGGATCCTATGTTAGTTCACGCCCGGAGTCGGGTGATCGAAATCGATGGGGTGGCACAGGTGCCAGGTGCCCAGGTAAGGTACCCCCATTTCGCCCTCAAACAGGATTTACTTTACCAAGTGGATAATATACGGGGGGACGTTGTGGAGCAGTTGTTGGTGCCCCAATCGTATCGCCAGCGGGTCCTCGACTTGGCTCACAAACATCTCATGAGTGGCCACCTAGGGGCTAAGAAAACGCAGGAGCGGCTGTTGCAACGGCTTTATTGGCCCGGGGTCCTCGGGGAGGTGAAAAAGTACTGCGAGACTTGCCTGGAGTGCCAACTGACCGCGCCCTTGGCTCACTTTCGCAGTCCTTTGGTCCCTTTGCCCATTATGGAAGTCCCTTTTGAGCGGATAGCCATGGATTTGGTGGGACCCCTCGTAAAGTCTGCCCGAGGACATCAACACATTCTAGTGATAGTCGATTACGTCACCCGTTACCCTGAGACGATACTCCTCCGACACCCTACCGCTAAGATTATTGCGCGGGAGTTGTTTGCCGTGTTCTGTCGGGTGGGGTTGCCCAAGGAGATCCTTACGGATCAGGGGACCCCATTCATGTCCAAAATCACTAAGGAGCTGTGCAGACTGCTCCAGAGTAAGCAGTTGCGTACGTCGGTGTACCATCCTCAAACGGACGGGTTGGTGGAACGCTTCAATAAAACCTTAAAATCCATGTTAAGAAGGGTGGTCTCCAAAGATGGGAAGGACTGGGATATGTAGCTCCCTTATCTCATGTTTGCAGTCCGGGAGGTACCCCAATCGTCCACGGGGTTTTCGCCATTCGAACTGTTGTACGGGCGACATCCCCGGGGATTGTTGGACCTGGCCAAGGAAACATGGGAGCAGGAACCAACCCCCCATAAAAGCGTGATTGACCACATTTTGGGGATGCAGAATCGCATAGCCACGGTCATGCTGATAATGAAAGAGCATTTGCAGGACGTGCAGGCAGCTTAAAGTGCCAGGTACATTAGACAGGCAACGTGACGGTCCTTTAACCCAGGGGATCGGGTATTGGTGTTGGTCCCCACAGCAGAAAGCAAGTTTCTAGCGAAGTGGCAGGGGCCGTATGAAATTCGGGAAAAGGTCGGGGTTGTCAACTATAAAGTATTTCAGCCGGGAAGGAGGAAACCAGAGCAGATATACCATATAAACCTGCTGAAACCATGGAAGGAACGGGAAGGCCTGATGGCTGCCCTTTTTACGTCTGTCTCCTCTTCCGGGCACGCATTCCCGGGTCCGGTGACCCCCGAGGAGAATGAGCCGGAAGTGAGGATAGGAGGCGGCCTCAGCAAGCAACAGAGGCGAGAGGCCAGACGGTTGGTTCAGCAGAACCCAGAGGTTTTCTTAGACTTTCCCGGTAGGACAAACCTTATACAGCATGATATTGTCACCGAGCCTCGCATGAAGGTACGCCTGAAGCCTTACAGGGTGCCGGAGGCTCGGAGACAAGCCATCTCGGAGGAGGTGAAAAAGATGCTCCACTTAGGGGTGATTGAAAAGTCTAAGAGTGAATGGGCCAGTCCCATTGTACTGATACCCAAGCCGGACGGCTCCTTACGATTCTGTAACGACTTTAGGAAGCTCAATGAGGCTCCATTTCACTACGTCGTCTTGCCATTTGGTTTACATGGCGCCCCAGGCCACGTTCCAGAGGCTGATGGACCTGGTGCTGGAACCCCATCAAGCGTATGCATCTGTGTACCTTGATGACATCATTATCTATAGCACCGAGTGGCAGACCCACCTGGTTCAGGTACAGGCCGTGGTGGATGCGCTTCGTATAGCCGGTTGACGGCCAATCCCAAGAAGTGTGCTTTGGGGCTCATGGAGGCGCACTACCTGGGGTATGTGATAGGTCAAGGAGTGATTAAGCCCCAAATTAACAAAGTTGAGGCAATCCAAGAGTGGCCTCGACCCCTGACCACGAAACAGGTCAGGGCGTTCCTAGGTATCGTGGGATACTACAGACGGTTTGTCCCCAATTTCGCTGGATTATCGGCCCCCTTGACGGACCTGCTCAAGGGTAAGAAGTCCGTCATGGTACGCTGGACTCCGCAGGCCGAGGACTCCTTCCGGGCACTGAAGGGGGTCCTGTGTGGACAACTCGTTCTTGTCAACCCCTAGCTTTTAACCCCGTTCTAGGCACGGGGTTAAAAGCTAGGCTGGAATACAGTGTGGTTCTTCTGTGGAGGCTCTTCCTGAGTGAAGCTCATGAAGCTGGTGAGCTGTTGATAAAGAAAGAGCAGAGGCCGTGTGTTGAGATAACACGGCCTAACCAAGGGAGACGGTGTGTCGTTATCAGTTATGGTTGGACTGTATAAAGTTTATCCCGGAAGTCTGTGGCTAACCTGTATCGTGCCATTAAACAGTGTGCTGTGTGAACTGTGCCTGGGTCCCTGCCTTCTGTTGTGCCAACCAACGTCGCTACCTCACAACGGGTTCTACCAGGGCTTGATAGTCTCGCCCTTTGATGCCTATTGTGGCTCTACACCAGAGGTATTACAATGGGTATTGGGTCACTTACTCGTACACTGCCGATCTCACCTCCGGAGATTTCTACCTGTTGTTTTATCACCAGTGCTTTGATCTCTTTGTGCAGAAGCCTCTGCTGTCCGGTTCTGGCAGTCTCGGCGATCTGCTGTAAGACAGTAATTACCTCGGAAAAACTATTTTCAATTACATTCATTCCTAGTAACATTACTGGTTCACGATCTCGCCGGTTAACATCTACAATAATAGTACCCTGGTTCTGCAATTCTACCTTCCCAATCTGAATGGTCATTTCTCTGGACCCAACCTGTGGTATTAACTGTCCATTACTAGCCCATACGTTCATTATAAAGTCAATTGGAGCACTAGTAATGTCTGAATCAGCCCAGTACCTTTTATATAAAATATGTGGGATTGATGTTACCTGGGACCCGGTATCCAACAAGGCACTGAAGGGAATGCCATCCAACACGATAGGGATCACCGGCTGTCCTCCCACCAATCTGTCATACCAGGCTGAAGGGCCTTGAGAGTTCATTCCTGGGGAGCGGCCCGCCTGCCCAGGGGATCCTCGTTTAAAGCACATTCCTGGGCAAAGTGACTTGGTTTCTGACAACGGCGGCAAATGGGCTGTCCATCCGGCTGATAGTGATCGCTGGGTCGTCCTCTTGTCGCTTGGTACCTCCTGGGCCTCATCCACGGGACATCCTCCTTGCTGGTCGCCAACTCGATTTTGGGTGCAGGCTTGGATCCTCGCAGCTCCTTGATGGCTTTAGCCATGGAGATAACAGTATATGTCAGGGCATCTAGCTTTTGATTGAGGGCCTCATTAGAGATAGGCTCTCTGTGTTCAGCAGCAGTTGCTGACATGGCCGATGTCGCTGATGATCCTGGCTGCTGCGGTGATGCTGTAGGGCCTTGGTGAAGCTCAGATCCTGGGGCTCCTCTACCTGCTGAAGACGCATGGCTCTATCTTTTAACTCAGCAAAGGTCATGTTAGGATTCTGAATAACCATCATACTCAGCTGTCCTCTGTGAGAAGGGGATAGGAGGCCCTCTATGAACTGGTCAATTAGCATTTTGTCAGCTTCCGGGGCTAAGGCAGGTTCTGCTAGTTTAAGTGCTTTGAGTGCTTCCTGCAGATTTAAGGCAAAGTCTCTGGCACTCTCCTTAGGCTTTTGCTGACATGCAAAGAACCTCATCTTAGCCCGGGTGTCAGCACTAGACTCAAATGCTGCTTTTAATCCAGTTACAAGATGCTCTACAGTGTCCTTATCTGTGTCCAGCCAGGACGCAATCTCCCGCTGGGCATTGCCAGTTAATTGTCCAATAATCATTCCTACACACTGGGCTTCAGTTAGGGGGTACATCACATAGTAAGCTTGTATTTTTGTAATAAAGTCATTAAGAGTATTAGGCTCTTCGGTGTATTGGGGCAGCCACATTGCTCCCGGAGTATACGGCATCAGGAGTGGCATGATGGGTGCTGCCCCTTGCGCCGCGGCACCACCAGGTACTCCGCCGGGTGCTCCTCTATTATCCGATGCTGGATTTTCGCCGGCTGCTCCGCTGCTGCTTGGCGCCACTGGTTCCTCCCTTTGAGATATCCTGTGCCCCCTTAGTTAAGGTCGACCTTCCTGTCTTCCGCTTCCGTCAGGATGTCAAACAAAGGTTCCGCGGTGCACCAGGGATTCTCTTCCCCTTCCGGATGACGTCAGAGCGCTTTGCAGAGTGCCGCCCACAATAACACGCCCACTTTTCTTCCTGAACGTCGCGCTCTCTGTAATGGCGGAATTTCAAAATTACAATTCTTGTGGCGCAGTTCAAATCCAGTTTGCTGCGCGCAGATTCAAAACAGTCACTAATCACGGCACACACTGCCGTGTTTACCGAGCACGGTAGATCCTGTTCGTGACATCAAGTTGTGGAGCCCACTGGGACGGGGTACTCGGTACCGGACCGGGGTACTGCTGGGGATATCACGGCGGTCTTGGTCCAGACCGTGTCCCGGGTTCCGCAAGTAAATGAGGGGATATTTACAGGGAAGTTTGTCGTGACGCCACCCACAGGTTGTGGTCAGTGAGGGGACCACCGCTGCTGCAGAACCTCTGGGGATGATGTTGGGCAGCTGAGGATGTAATGGCTCTCTGCAGGTAGAGCTGGGTTTCCCGGGGCAGTGGTAATAATAGTTTATAGATGGTGCTATGGATGTTGCAGGATAGGGGTAGTAGTAGAGATGATGGGAGTTTGTGAGGGTGCGCAGGGTTTAAGCACAAGGATCACACACACTCACAGTTTTGAAGTTTTCCAAGGCTTTACTGCAGATTTTGGTAGCAGACTACTGTCCACGGAGTCCGTACAGGGGCCGGGTTGCTCCCACCCTGATCGGGTCCTTGGCTTCCCACTCCTACGCTGTGTGTGTGGCCCCGCTGCCGCTTTAGCTGAGCTGCTGGCCCTGTCTCCCCTTACGGGCACCCACTTGCTGGGCAACTTGAGTCTTATCTTTGTGTTTCTGACCCCGCCGTGTTGCTTCGCTGTGGTACAGTGAAGATATGAAATCCTCACTCATCCGGTGTTTACTGTGCTGCTTGTATCAGGCACAATGTCGGATTTGGTATCCGGACTTTGCGCTTCAGCGGGGTGAGTTATAGGGTAACTCGTGTCCCGGATGTGTTCCTCTGCTTCTCCTACTCCTTTCCTCAGACCTTAGCCGGCCTGGAA